>JAKOGI010000772.1:365000-417391 GCA_029747015.1 Carnegiea gigantea | reverse complement strand
ACGGGGGCACCGTGCGAAATTTCTGGACTTCGGGAATGGGTTTGCCGCTTTGTGCTTCTTTTTTGTTTTTGTGTTTTGGCTTTTTGGGATGTATTTGGGTGTGAAGTGGGTCACTTAAGAACCTTGGCTCTGACACATGTATATGTGGGTGGAAAGTGATCCAAATCAAACTCAAATCAAACTTAAGCAAAATGAAAAGAGAGAAAGATGCGAAAGATGAAGAATATCACCAAACAGGATAGAGATGGGTAGTGCAAGACTTTGTGTATGAGATAATCCTTCCGGAGCCACTCACAACTAGGTCTTGGGCTAATTCCCTTCACTCTTCTGAGGAATCACTCCAAAGAAAAGAAGGAGAACCTAGAACACCACTTGAATTAGCCAAATTCAAGATATAGAACTAGGAATTTTTGGGACACAAATGAGAATCACTCTCAAAGGTGCTTGAATTACTCTTGAAAATGCCTTAGAAATCTGATCTACAATGCTCACACGCCCCCCCTTTATATAGGCTCAGCAAAAGACAACAAAAGGACTCAAATAACTCCTAACAATTAAAACTAGTAAAATGAAAAGACTAAGATAAATGGAAAGACACATCATAAAAGGGTGGGGGAGGTTACAAGGAATATTCTAGGATTTCTTAGCTGATTACACCAATCTAGAAGGCTCCAAAACGTGCACAATGTCAGCCACACAATCACATGTAAACGAAGACTCTTCATATTCCCAGAATTAATCCTTGCAGCTGCCTCAACTTCAACAGAGCATAACTTCCAGAATACTCGGCCAAATCACGCGTTCGTGGGTTTGATAGAAAGCCCTAGAAGTCTAGTTTTCAGAATGGGCTCATTTGCTCAATTTGGATAAGCGGTTTAAAAGTTATGGCCCAAACAATGCACCTATCTCAGACTGGACTGGATCAGCATAACGTATCTTTGAGTGATATTTTGCCCAATCAAATGATGTCCAAATTAAACAAACTTGGGCTTATTTGAAAGATGAAATCTTAAGCTTCAAAAGCACATGGGCCCTCAAGTTGTGGGTCCACTTGAGCTTGTCCAAAAGTGGTCACAAAATCGGGTTCCGCAGGGATGAATTCGGCACCAAATTTCTAGCAAAGCTTAACCTCTTTTTGACCTCTCCATAGTGTCGCGAGTCTTTGAACTCACTTAAGAAGACCAAATAGGCACATTTCCATGCATGATCTTCTTTGACCCTTTTCTTCTTTGAAATTGGACTTGAATAAAAATGATGCATATGGAAATATGCATCATACTCCCCGGGTTGTTTTGAGTTTGTCCTCAAACTCAAAGGGTTGGCAAGCCTCTCAAGAAAGGGGTCGTGCTTACAATATGGGAGCTTTTGGGGAAGGAGGTCACAGGGCATCACCTCTAGAGAGATATAGAAGAGGGTGAGGGGAGGATGATAAAACGTGTCATACCTGGTGAGGAGAAGAGGCGGAAGTGGGAAATCTTCTTTGGGGGCAAGGGTTTGGGAAGGATGAATGAAGGTTAAGGCTTGTCGGTCCTTTTGTGGCTTGGGGCTTTGGCACGATGGAATAGGGGTCAAAGTGATTTTCTTCTCATCCTTAATAAAGGAGTAGGTGTTGAGACGCCCATGATGAATTACATGGCGATCAAACATCCATGGTCTACCCAACAATATATGGCTTACGTCCATAGGAAGAATGTCACACAATATCTCATCCTTATACTGGTCTTCAATAGAAAGAGAAATGAGGCACTGATGAGAAATGTTTATACCTTTGCCTTGATTTAGCCATTGGATGCTATAAGGCGTAGGATGGGGTGTAGTCTCAAGTTTGAGCTTGTCCACCATGGTTTTGGATGCAACATTTGTACAACTACCTCCATCGATGATGAGGGCACAAACTTTCCCTTGAATAGTGCACCTTGTGTGGAAAATTGCCTCTTTTTGCTCCAAGCCTTCTTGAGTAGCAAATCCGCTCAATGCTCGCCTAATGACAAGCAACTCACCTTCATCGGGGCCTATGATAACCTCTTCTTCTTTTTCCTCCAAACTTTCCTCTTCTTCATGGGCATGCTCCTCAAAAGAAGCTTGGTACTCAGCCAGGGAAACAATCTTCTTGTTAGGACACTCAGATGCAAAATGTCCCATACCTTGACAACGGAAACAACGAACCTGGTCTTTGGGCCGTGAGGGCACTTTTGTGGGAGGTGGAGGGGTGATGGGAGGGACACTTTTGGCGGGTGAGGGGGTTTGAATTTGTGGGGGAAAGTAAGGTGATTCTTGAGAAAAGGACGGGAAGGAGTCTTGGAAAAGATGCTCTTTTCCTTAGATTTCTTTTGTTGCTCTACCTTATAGGCTAGAGAACTCAAGTCATCTAGGGATGAGTAAGGTTGCAACTCAATTACATGAGCAATGGACTCATCAAGACCGGTTAGGTATCTTACCAAGATTTGTGAGTCGTCTTCTCTCAAATCACATTTGAGTAGGAGTTGTTCAAACTCCCGAGTGTATTCTTCCACACTCTTGGATCCTTGCTTGAGGCGGTGGAGTTTCAGATAATTATCTTGCACATAGTGTGAGGGAAGAAACTTGGCCTTAAGCTTTTCTTTCATTTTGGCCCACGTTCTAATTTTTCCTTTCCCATTTCTTGCTCTTTTCGCTCCAAGGTTAGCCCACCAGATTGAAGCATATTTGCGGAGTTTAAGGGCTACAAGTTTTACCTTTCTGTCCTCCGAGATGTCCTCATATTCAAAGATCCTCTCAATGGTGTGCAACCAATCGAGAAATAAGTCCGGGTCAAGTTGGCCTTCAAATTCGGGGATGTCAATTCGGACACCACCAATATTGCTTCCTTGCCTTCGTCTCCTTGGGGCTTCTTCGTCACTAGAATTGGCTCGGGATTGAAAGACTTCTTCTTCCGATTCGACCACTGGTTCATGAGGACGAGAGGGAGTGGGGCTATGAACCCACCTTCGTTTTTCCTCCAAAAGTTGCCCAAGTTGAGTTCGAAGATAAGTGACTTGAGCTTCTAACTCTTCCACACGTGCTTGGTCGCTTCTTGTGGACTTTGTAGACATGTTGGAGATGCGTTGAAGGAAGAATATGCAGCAGGGAAAGTGGCACTGTCGTGCAAGGGGGCACGGTCAGGCCGTGCTATGCTTCGGCTGAAGAAAATGCAGAAAAGTAGAGTGGCACGGTCGTGCTTGGCGGCACGGGGGCACCGTGCTGCTTCTCTGGTCTTCAAGACTTCGGATTGCCGGTTTGTGCCTCTTTTTTTTTTTGTGTTTGGCTTTTTGGGATGTGTTTGGGTATGATGTGGGTCACTTAAAAGCCTTGGCTCTGATACCAATTGATGTATATGTGGGTGGAAAGTGATCCAAATCAAACTCAAATCAAACTTAAGCAAAATGAAAAGAGAGAAAGACGCGAAAGATGAAGAATATCACCAAACAGGATAGAGATGGATAGTGCAAGACTTTGTGTATGAGATAATCCTTCCGAAGCCACTCACACCTTGGTCTTGGGCTAATTCCCTTCACTCTTCTGAGGAATCACTCCAAAGAAAAGAAGGAGAACCTAGAAAACCACTTGAATTAGCCAAATTCAAGATATAGAACTAGGAATTTTTGGGACACAAATGAGAATCACTCTCAAAGGTGCTTGAATTACTCTTGAAAATGCCTTAGAAATCTGATCTACAATGCTCACACCCCCCCCTTTATATAGGCTCAGCAAAAGACAACAAAAGGACTCAAATAACTCCTAACAATTAAAACTAGTAAAATGAAAAGACTAAGATAAATGGAAAGACACATCATAAAAAGGGTGGGGGAGGTTACAAGGAATATTCTAGGATTTCTTAGCTGATTACACCAATCTAGAAGGCTCCAAAAACGTGCACAATGTCAGCCACACAATCACATGTAACCGAAGACTCTTTATATTCCCAGAATTAATCCTTGCAGCTGCCTCAACTTCAACAGAGTATAACTTCCAGAATACTCGGCCAAATCACGCGTTCTTGGGCTTGTTAGAAAGCCCTGGAAGTCTATTTTCCAGAATGGGCTCATTTGCTCAATTTGGATAAGCGGTTTTAAAGTTATGGCCCAAACAATGCACCTATCTCAGACTGGACTGGATCAGCATACCGTATCTTTGAGTGATATTTTGCCCAATCAAATGATGTCCAAATTAAACAAACTTGGGCTTATTTGAAAGATGAAATCTTAAGCCTCAAAAGCACATGGGCCCTCAAGTTGTGGGTCCACTTGAGCTTGTCCAAAAGTGGTCACAAAAATCGGGTTCCGCAGGGATGAATTCGGCACCAAATTTCTAGCAAAGCTTACCCTCTTTTTGACCTCTCCATAGTGTCGCGAGTCTTTGAACTCACTTAAGAAGACCAAATAGGCACATTTTCATGCATGATCTTCTTTGACCCTTTTCTTCTTTGAAATTGGACTTGAATAAAAATGATGCATATGGAAATATGCATCAAGCGCCATCCAAAAATTAACATCAAATCACCTCAATGTCGACCCAAATAATCTCGTTCAATTCGTGAAATCTCTTCTTCTTCTCAGAATTACTTAATTCGCCAAATGAGAACTTAATCCAAAATCCCCATGGCCAAACCAGGAAAATTTAGAAATTAACTAGTAAATTTAGGGCACTGAGAGTCACCCACCTTAGTTCCAAGCTGTTGAATCCATTCTAGGGTTGGTTTGAACGAATCTGGGTTGGATTCTAGTCTCTTCTCTCTCCTTCGATACTGTTCGTTCTCCCTTGTCCCTCTTCGTTCTCTTCTTTCTTGGTCGTGGATGCTGCGTAGACTCGATGGCAGCAAGGCGTGACCGGCATCGTCCACCACCTGCGTGTAGCCACTGCCTCCGCTCTCAGCACCGTCGTTGTCGCCCTTCCTCTTCCTCTTGTCTCTCTCGGTGGGTGAGTAGTAGAAGTGAGGAGCAGGAGATAGGTGGGGTTCGGAGAAGAGGCTCAGGGAAGGACGCTTGATATCGTGGAATTCAGCCTGCCCCCTTTGTTCCCCCCCCCCCTTTTTGGTCAACTTAGTAACCTAAAAATGATCTTGGTCCTGAACAATCAAGCCCATTTGGTTCCTAATGTTGAATGGCCTGCTCTATTCTGCTAATCTCGCGCACCCTCGCATCGATCTAATTCTGAACTAATTCGCTAATTTCACACAATTATATTATAATCAAGAAAATTTAAAATCTACTTCACATAAATTCACATGCCTAATTAACACACAAAAATTAGTCTAATATATGGAATATATTAAAACATAGCTATTAAGGGTCTAAATACTTAGCCCAAAATTGAAAATCCTTGGCTATTAAACAGGGGGCGGGCATCTAAGTGGGGATGGCGTGTTGTAGCCTTGAGCAGGACTCCTAGTAGACCTCTTTTTAAGGGACCTTGAGCACAAGGTCCGAGTTCAAGTGTGAACTTTGACGCCTTTAACTCAAGAGGATTTAATGTAAATGTTGAACTCCTAAACAGGAGCCCTAAGCGGATATGTAGCCTTATTGGAAAAGTAAACTTTGTGAACATATACCATTCACTATCTCCTCTGTTTTCATGCTTAGGTCACCGTCTATGTACACTTACCTTATTACTAATCAAACTCACCCTAATCTACTACTTACTGCTTTGTTATGATTTATCATTTACTACATTATCACTCTTAACCTGAATTTCATATACTTATTAGTTTATTCTCTTATTATCAGAGTCTAAGACTGTGTTCAAACTTTAGAAAATTTGAAGAAAGGAAAATTATTTTGGAAAATGACTTCCTTTCTAATGTTTGGATTGAATAAAACTACAAAGAAAAAAAAAATTAATGGAAAGTTTGATGGAAAATAAGCAAATCTTAGGCAATCTAATTTTCCTGCCAAAATAAGGAGGAAAATTTGTGGAAAATGGAAGTCCACTTTCCATGACTCCAATTTATCTACTAGTGGAGCTTCTTTTAACATTCCATCTCTGAGAATTTGAGTTAATTCAAAAAAAAGAGGGGAAAAATTCAATCTCCAAAGGGAGCATTTGATCGATGAGGAGCTTTACGTGCTGAAATCCGACGAAACCTTCCATATTTGAGCTCCTAGTTGTTGTTACAGAGGATTGAAAGGTTGAATTTGAAGATTTACTATGATTCTTTGATGGTCATGGTGGATTATTACTTGAGGAGAGAGAAAGGCAGAACTGGGGAAGAATTTGAAGATTCATTATGATTCTTCGATGGTCATGTTGAATTATTATCTGAGGAGAGAGAAAGGCAGAACTAGGGAAGAGGGAACATAACTGAATGCAAGCAAATCTATTGTCATGGGATTTATTGATTGAGGATAGAAATCCAGATATGGTTTTTGCAAGCAAATCCATTGCAATGAGGTTTATTGATTGAGGAGAGAGATTCAGATATGGTTTTCTTAAGTATTCTAGGTAGTTGTTTTGAAATGATTTGGGGGGGGGGGAGAGAGAAGAAATGAGAGAGACTGAGAAAGGGGCCATTCATCTCTATGTGGAAGACCATCAAGCATATTTAGACATTCCCTTTTTTTTTTGGTTTGTACATTTCTTTGATTCAAACAATAGAAAATGATCACTTTCTTCTTACTTTTTTTTCCTTCCCAATTTTTTTCCTTTTAATTTTCCTTTTTTCATATTTTCTTACGTCCAAACAAGACCTAAGATTTAAAGTTTGAAATGTCCAATGCTTTCACTGTCACCCAATTCACTCCCATCTGGAGCAATGTAACCCTGAGCTTGAGGCTAACACATTGCAACCAAACCAAATAATGGCATTAAATTTAATGTAAAATTATCTCTCTCTTCATCTCTCTCTGTCTCTCTTCTCTCTCTCACATACACTCTATCTCGCTTCCTCTGCCCAAATTATATAAATTGTCATTGTAGTGCATATTCATACAACTCATATGAACATCTGTACATACACTAATATTTTAGTACTTAAATGAATATGAATTATAAAGTTTGCATTACATTGCAAAGCTAATTACATTATATGCTTAATTATAATACCTTTTATTACATTACATTCAACCAAATGCCACACTGTTTATTTACTAATTGATGTACAATAAACTACTACCAAATTAGTATAGGACGTTAATGTGTAACATGGTTTACATTTGACCAACTATGATTACATTAGGATTATAATATCTAAAGAAGCATCATATCTAAAGATGAAAGCCCTAAAGGAATGTGTTGGACTCGAAAAATAGGTCAAGTATTTCCACTGATTAAGTAGAATATCTATAAAACCTCCAACAGTCACGCTAACTGGTAACAAACGGGAGGCCGGAAGACGCTAGAACCTTCTCAATAAGTGGCCAATGATTGAGTTGCCTTTGTTCGTTTTTCTACAATGATTTTATGTCAAGTTGTGCAGGAAGTAATCAACAACAGGGCGGAGAGACTGAAAAAGGAAGTAGTACGATCTTTGAGTTGGGTGTATAATGTCCCAAAACACGTATTTAGACGGATCTGAGCATACTGGAGTAAAAGCATTACATGTGATTGCACCTTCTACTAATCCAGTGCCACAACACCCTTTATCCACAACTTCAAAACCTACGTTGCAATGAAACCAACCAAGTTATATCATCGTGCACTCTTCCTCAACAATTGTCTTCTTATATTCAAGTAAAAGGCCTCTATTAGCGACAACATATATCTGGCATGTATTTTGAAGATATGGTAAACTAACAAGATCATGTTGATAACATTGCATGCAATCCCCAAATATATCATATGTTATTACTTGTCAAGAAAGTATAATATGTGATGTTTGGAAAATTTAGAAATTTCGTATGAATTTACAGAAAAAAATAACAAATTAGAAACAGTTGTAGAATAGTATATGTTACTAATTTTAGAGTGCATAATTTTTCAATTCCTAAGGTTTCGATAAACTAGGCTATTTTTGGTCTTTGGGGATGATATGAACCAAGTCTTGTCAAATGAAATCTCAAGCCTCAAGTTCAAGTTTCAATAATCTCAATATTAATTAAATTATAAAGCAAAGCAAAAAAAAAAGGAATCTATAAAAGGTACATGTCAGAGAGAAAGAGAGAGAGAAACAAGTGAATAAACCATAAGGGAAGAGTGATTTGGATATTTTTGATCTGGGTAAAAATGTAGGTGCTTTTCTCCTTCATATAATGTGTGTGTGTGTGTGTATATATATATATATATATATATATATATATAATATATATATATATATATATATATATATATATATATATATATATATATATATATATATATATGATCATATTTTATGAGTACTGGAGGATTGCAATCAATGTCTACTTATTGAAAAACATATGAAGGATTAATTTGCACACGAATTGTCTATAGTAAGGAATCATATTTGCACAAACAAAAACTGCTCTAAAATTGTATCTATTTAGGTTGGTTAACTTATTTTTATTCTCAAAAAAATTATATTTTCATGATAAGACCTTCCATTTTATTGAATCTCTTTGTATTAGTATCTAATTGGTGTAATTTTGTTAGTATATTTTTATAATGATTGTTATATAATTTGCCATATACTTATTAGGAGGTTAATTACATGACTTAAGAAGAATTTAAATAAGAAAAATTTGTCAATTTAGCAGCCAACGCACTTACCGTACTTATGAGGATTTTTAATCTGGTCAAGTAAGGGTTCGTAAATGTCTGCATAAGCCGCCGTAATGCCAGGTTTAGACTGTTGGATAAGCTTTAGTTCATCTTGCAGCATTTGGTTGAAGTCTTTGGCATTGGAGGACAGAGAATCAACACAACTTCGTGGTTCTATTAGGGACAGATGGAAAGTCATAACGAGCGGCAAGCAACCCGCTGGAGGCAGACCCACCACTGCTATCCTTGTTGCCCCTTGCTCTTGTAAAGCCTACAACACATAAGTTGGTATTTCAACGCAAAAACTAGACCGACTTGGTTTAAATTGTTGTCAATTATCAAGCCTAAAAAATAGGTGAATACAATTAATCCAATTAATGTCACCACTTATTTTGGATCATAGAATAAAGCAACTAATTTCATTGAACAATTTTTGAATAATCTATTTTGTCATGAGCAGAATCATTTTCCAATTTTTTGGGTGCGAGTATTTCCAAGTTATTGGCATACGTAGTTTGTCATTTAAATAAAATGTACAATACCTTGAGGATACATTCTAAGAAATTTACATATCATTTCTTACTATCATACCTAGTAACCACACCCCCCCCCCCCAAAAAACCAAAAAAAAAAAAATGCCTAACTCACCAAAAAAAAAAAAGATTATGATAAGGAATATTCACTGCCTGTATTGGATACTAGTACTAGTGTATATGAAGATTATATAGCATGTAACCCCATATAGTCAAAGATAATATTAAAGAAGTATACCTTCTGTAGAAGGAACCACCATGAAAATACTCCTTCAAGTGGAAAAAGGGTAAAAAAACAAAATATAGAAATAACTGAGGAGGGCAAAAATTCAAGAAAATGGTCTCATGAGTAGAACGACAAACAGTAACCAAATAATGAAGAGGCCAGTCAAAGATGATTATAAAGAGGATACATCCAATTTAGTCAACGATAAACAAAAGGAACAATGATTCAATGACAACGCCAAGCATGGTAAGGCACACTATCATGCATAGATGTTAACCCACAAAGGCAATTTGCATATAATTATGCCACAAAGGCAATTTGCATATAATTATACACTACTAAGAATTAGGCTTGTTTCGACAGAATTTTCTAGCATGTTTTTAGTCTATTGGATTGTTCAATAGTTTTATTGACCTCTTGCCTAAAATTTTTATGGCTCGTTTGACTCTGTATAATTAAAGTGGTAATACAATCAAAATAGTAGTGATGATTCATTATCTTGTTTAGTAATCTTTAAGGGATGTAATTAAGATTGCATTGTAATCATATTTACCTTAATCTTTAAAATACAATTACTTGGCTTTTCCTAAACTACTGTGATTACATACCTTTAACTCAAAGTCTACCCAACTAAAAGCTATTATATTTGGCGGCTCTCTCTTCTCTCTCCACTGTATCTCCTTTGCTTCCCATCTCTTAGTACTACATTGTTGGAATATGAAAGTGTATCTTGTCCTACATTGATAAAATTAAAGGACTTGAGTATGTATATAAGCTTGTAAGTTACTTCACTTATCATCAATTGGTTTTAGGCTAGAATTTCATTTGAGCTTATGTACATGAATCTTTGTTTAAGGCTCAATTGATAGTTTAACTTGGTATCAGAGCGATTTGCTCGATCTTGATTTGCCACCACCCTCATTTGATTAAAATTGGGTGCACGTGTTGGACCTTACTAGTAGCCCATACGTGAGAGGGGCGTGTTGGAGTATGAGAGCGGGTGTTGTCCCATATTGATAAAATTAAACGATTTGAGCATGTATATAAGCTTATGAGTCACTCCACTTATCATCAATTGGTTTTGGGTTGGACCCTCATAGTATCAGAGCCTGGATTGGCGACTTCAGATCATCTTCCTAATTTTCTTTGTTTTTCGATTGACTGAATTGAGTCTTCAATTGATCTAGCTTATGAACAAAATTCTTAAAAACAATTATTTTCTTCACTTTCGATTGGTTGCTTTGATTCATCAACCAGTCTAACTATCAATCTATGATTTGAAATCACTTATCTAGGGTTCCTCGTCTCCATTTTGATCTTTCAAATGATAGCATAAGAATTTTGCAATCACTGCTCAAGGAAACCGGTTACCTCCAATCGAGCCTACGAACCCCTTGTATATCCATCCTTCAAATAATCCAGGGCAACCCTTGGTTTCGAACATCTTCAATGGCGAAAATTTTGAGAACTGAAAATGGTTAGTGATCATCACCTTATCAGCTCGACACCAGGTAGCTCTTGTTGATGGGAACTGTACAGATCCAGGTTCTGCATCACCTCTCTTTATTCTTTGACAATGAAATAATGCTATGGTTCTTTCCTAGATTTTAAATTCATTACGTCACTGTGGACAACCAGCAGCTGTTTAATAACCTGAATTTTACAGAACCTCAGAACTATGACCAAGTTGTGTTCCACCCAAGCTGGCAAGCAGCTATGAACAAAGAACTACAGGCCTTAGAACACACCAAGACTTAGGAAATTGTTTCCTTGCCTCAAAGAAAAGACCTATAGCCTGCAAGTGGGTATATAAGCTCAAATGGAAAATAGATGGAAGTATTGAAAGGCTGAAAGTTAGACTTGTAGTAAAGGGGTTCACACAAAAAGAAGGAATTGACTACACAGAGACTTTCTCACCAGTTGTCAAAATGATAACTATCAAAATTTTAATGACAGTAGCTGTCAAGAGAGGCTGAGAATTGCAACAACTTGATATCAATAATACATTCCTTAATGGTGATTTATATGAAGAGATTTATATGAAGCTTCCATAAGGAATTCATTCCACTGTCCCTAATGCAGTGTGCAGACTAAAAAAGTCCTTGTATAGCCTCAAACAGGCCTCTAGGCAGTGGTATGCCAGGCTTAGTGAAGTACTTTTTCAAAAGGTTTACAAATATTCAGAGAATGACTACTCTCTTTTCTGTAAAGAGACTAAGGACTCAGTAGTCTTTTTAGCTGTTTATATGGATGACATTCTGTTGACAGGCAATGACGAGAAGGAAATATCATCCCTTAAGTCCTTTCTTGATGACACCTTTAAAATCAAGGACCTAGGATATGTGCATATTTCCTTGGGATTGAAGTCCTTGGATCAAACCAAGGTCTACTTCTTACATAGAGCAAGTTTACAATGGGTTTGTTGCAGGAATTTGATTGCATTAAAGCCTCATCTGTAGTTTTTCCTCTTGATTATAACATCAAACTAGCTCCAAATGAGCATACGTTGCTAGAAGATCCTAGCAAATATAGAAGATTGATTGGTAAACTTAGCTTTCTTACTAATACCAGGCCAGACATTGCTTTCTCAGTGCAACACCTAAGTCAGTTTCTTTAACACCCAAGAGAACCTCATACGCAAGCTGCTTAGCATGTCCTTAGATATATGAAAGGAGAGCCATCTTTGGAAGTCCTTCTCAATAAAAATCTTACTTTGATCTCCTAGCATACTATGATGCAGACTGGGCTTCATGCCCTCACAGTAGTAGATCAGCGAGTGGTTTTGTAGTGTTCTTAGGCAATACTTTAATTGCCTGGAAATCAAAGAAGCAAGTTATAGTTTCTTTATCCTCAGCTGAAGCTGAGTATAAGAGCATGAGACTTCTTGTTGCTCAATTATCCTGGATAAGCAGGTTGTTGCATGAACTCACTGTCACTTCAATCACACCAATACCTATTAAGTGTGACAATCTTGTTGTAATGTACATTGCGAAGAACCCCATTTTTCATAAGAAAACAAAACACATCGAAATCGACTGTCACTTTAATTTATTAGACAGAAGCTTATGGAAGGGCTGATCAAATTAAGCCATGTCCCTGCTCAACATCAATTGGCTCATATTCTAACCAAATCTCTCACAGGGCTGCAACACCATTATATACTCTCCAAATTGGGGGTTCAACCACCCTCCAATTTAAGGGGCGGTGTTAGAATTACTAATGCTACTTACTGATGCTGCTACCTCCTCTCTTTGGTATAATCAGTTAGGAAATAGTTGGTTAGCTCAGTTTTGTTAGCTCTATAATAGATTTTCCCTTTTTCATGATATTCCTGTATTAGGGGGGAAAGCCAGATTATGTTTTCTACCACATATATATAATGTGGTCATATATCAGCTCAAAAGTATGGAATAATACAATGAGATAGCTCCTTCTCTCTACATCATCTCCCTCATCAGAGTGCTCAGCTTTTCATGAAACTTATCATACACCATCAGTTTTTTAAGATTGAAGGCCCCCTCACCCCCTCTCTCTGCCCCATATTAGATAAAGTGTAACCCAAATTATGATCATATTATTGTAACTGTATTTTTGTATATTTTAGACATCATCGCTCTCTCTCTCTCTCTCTCTCACATACATACACACGCACATCATCATCATCTTCTCTCTCTACATGCTAAACCTGAACAGTATTACGTTATTGTAATTTATAGGAACTAGAATGAAGTAAGTCTCATGTAAAGCATCATAATTATGATGATAAGATATTGGATGATAACTATCAACAAAGTTATAAACAATTAAAGTAGGCAAAATAAAAGTGAATTAAATTACAAGTACTTTATGTCACGTGTAAAATGAATCTATCTCATTAGAATGTAAATCTTTATAATCAAATATTGTAATGTAATTATTATCCCAATCAATTACACTGATAATTCCATGTATATTACAAGTACTTTATATCACGTATAAAATGAAATATTATTCGTAAATGAATCTATCTCATTAGAATGTAAAAACTTTATAATCAAACATTGTAATGTAATTATTATCTCAATTAATTACAGTGACAATTACATTATATGGTTGATTCCATTGTGTAGCGATTACATTACTTTCAACCAAGTGCCATATTAACGTCAATCTTTTAACTATATTTGTTGCTTTAGTAGATTGTATTATTCTATCAGTTTTTTTAACACTTCCAATTGATACGTTAGAGAATTAGCCATAAATCCCATTGTGAAATTTTATTAATTTTTCATAACATTCACAATGAATTGAATGAGATCACTAAAAAACCACCAAAGCTTTTATTTTATTGATTTTGTTATTACTTTCTATAAGAAGCTCGTTGAAAGCCATTTTATTCCTCCAAAACATATGTACATTTGTCCCATTCTTAATAATATATAGGACCTAAGACTTTTTGGTTCACCATGCTGTGCGCACAGGCACATGTGTTTGTGTGTGTGAGAGAGAGGTTGAGAAATGCACACAATGAAGGCCTGCCACTACTGCAATGATGCTGGCCATTACGTGCTCCCTTCGTGTGAGGAGTTCTACTGTGAAGTTTAAAAAGAGAGAGAGGATAAGTAAGCTAGCAACAATGGGGTTCATTCCTCTAACGGCCACCCTCTAGGGGCCGTTTGTTTTTTAGCATTTTGAAAGGGTAGTTAACGGGTTGAAACATGTTAGAACGGATTAGATTAATGGTTAGCAGATTGGAGTTGGTTAGAGAGGGTAAGAGTTACGTGGAGCACGTAGAAATAAGTTGAGAGTAGATTGGAGCAACAAAGAATAGGTTGGAGCATTTTCAATCATTCTTTTGATCGTTTATGATTATTGATGACTATTTTGTATGGAAGAACTTTTGATTTTGTACCAATGGTTTGCATCACATCCACAAAATTTATGTCGTAGAAGAGTTGAATGCCATTGTAATACATTATTGAACGTTGGTTTATTATAACCAGTTAAAGGTAGGTAAACACGTTTCATTACAACATCAGTTATAGAAGTTTAGTGGTTGTTTGTCGACTAATGAAATCATGTCGACCATGATAAAATCCCTATATCATTCCTTGCTTGTCTATTTTGCTCATTACACAACCCAACATTGGTTATTATTACAATGTTCGTTGGTTTTGGTAAAATTGGTATCCCTTTTTCATGTATTCAAATGAAATTGTGTAATGATAGCACAATATAATTATGTTAATTTGTCATTCTCTATTTATTTGATGCATTCTATCCTTCACTGTCTTCCAAATGTTCAATACTGTTTTTCCTTTTTCTGGCTAAAGGTTGTTAGAATTCAAAATTCATGTAAGCGTTCGGATTTTCACTAATAAAATTACAGTTTTGCACTTGGTGCCTGAATTCTATTATATCAAAGTGAAGGATAAGATTCTCAATCTCATATTGTAACAATTTCATTCACCTATTACCCATCTCACTCGAGGTAAAATCGTGCTCCCAATCATTGTGATTTTAAAAAAATTTCTTGCTTGCGATTTTTGTAAAAAAGTTGTAAAAAAGTATTTTTTTGAGCAAGAGTTGAACGTTTTTTAATCTTTCTCGATGGAGGTTGTGCCATGGAAATATTTCTCTTCTTCTCTTTCATTCATATACGAAAAACCTTCCACTTTCGTTCGAGCAGTTTGGAAAGTTTTGGGGTAGGTTGACGCGGTCTGAATAGTGTTGAAAGAACTATAGCAAGTTGAAGCAGATTGAAGTCGGTTGGAAAAAAATAGCAGATTCACATGCTGAAAACGAACATGCCCTAAATCTACCTACCACTGTTGAATCCCTCACCACACATAGGGCACATACTCTCCAATCCCCCTCTATAATTCTTTGCTGGGGTATTTTGAAATATAAGTTAGAGATTTTGTTATCTAAATTTAAAGTTGTAAATTATAATGGCCTGGAAGTGGAAACCAAGAAATTTAGTTCTTGAATTTCTGTTTAGATTGTGCTTTATTTATTTGTGAAGTTGGTCAATCCATAATTGAAGTTCTATTTGATAATGGAAAGCATTTCTTGTGGAATTTGGTTCGAGATTTATTCATTCTTTCTTTGGTTAGTTGAGATAAGAATGATCATATTTACATTTATTAATATATTTTTACAAAGTGAATGGTTAGGTTGTGATAAGTAATGTATATTATAAGGTTATGAATAGTTTTAATTTTATTGATTGTGTATTGCTATCTAAATTTATGATGAATGGAGATAGTATTATAAAGTTATTATATATTAAGAAGTTTAGTGCTTTACGTCAGATTACAAGTTAATTTGAACATTAAAAATATTTTACAATACATATAAATTAGCGTAGAAATTAATTAGTTTGTGACATTATGACGTCAATTGGTGTGAATGATTAGGTTTTCAATTTTTTTAAAAAAATTTATAAATTATTGCGGTTGAGCGCAATGGTTAATAGTTTACGGCTCTAGGAAGAATTTTGTTTGGATACTTTCTTTAGCCCACAATGATTGTATATACTGAGGAATAGGACTTGAGCTAAGGAGGAAGACGACCAGCCCAAAAGGGAAAGCTAATGGTAAGAGGGAAAGGGAGAAAGTTGTGGCTGTTGTGATGCGAGAAATTTGGCATAAATTCCAAACAATTTTAAATAGGTTTTAATCCTGATCTAGCATCGCCTGTTTTGGCTTTACATGAATCTGGTTTAGTTTATATGTACCCACTCCACTTGCCATTCCCCCACCGTACCGTCTTGCCCCTCCCTTTCCACCACCGCCCAACATGATGACATTAATGAGAATCATACGTCTCTCTACCATTATGGTGAGTTCGGTTTTCAGTGACTTTTTGTCTTAAACTTGATCCAAGATTTTGTGTTAATTGTTGGTTGTTTCTTTCATATCTGTTCCATTGAATATAGTATACATGTATAGAAAGACATGACGCCAAGTGTTTCTTAGGAACAACACTTTGAACAAGTTGTTATCCCACATGACTTGTGTTCAATGTGCAAATGGAAGTTCGTTCTTTTGCAGGTAAAATATAGTAATTTGTAGGGGTTTACCTCATCGAAGGATATTTTTTTCCTGAAGAATATATTTTTCCAATGGAATTTATGGTGGACGAACCTCATTTCATCAAGATTTTGCGTCATGCACTTCATGCATTCAAGAAAGGCACTGACAAAATTTCCAGCAAATGTCAATTTTATTTGAAAGATCGCCTTTAAGGGCGTTACCTACAACACCCTTCTCATTACTCATTTGACCCTCTTTCATTGCCAATTTTGTTCGACTTTCAGGTGAAGCTCATCGTATTTATTCGACTTTCGACAACCTTTTGGACAAACGAATGATTTCAACATCAAAATGTGGCACTTGTCTCTAGCGATTATGATATCTACAATTCGCCACGCTGTGAACGAAACACAAGCTTTTTTAAATGCTACGGTTCCGATGACTATAATGGAAGAGATAAAATCGGTACGGGTTGGAGTTAGGGGTTCAAAAAGCCATTAGGAGAATCGCTGGCATCTGGTGAGTTCAAGCAAGCCTTCACCGGACTCAGGTGGGCTTCTACCGTGGCGCTAGCATCTGGTGATGGAGAAGGGTCTAGGGGTTGAGGCTTGCATGTAGGTTGTGCTTAGGGTACGAGGACAGAGGATAAGATGGTTGGGGCATGTGCCATGTGGCGCAATCTAATTGGCTCGTGCGTATATTTTTTTTAACTAAAAAATGCATAATGGAATACCAGGCTGATAAATGAGTATCAATATTTTTAAAAAGAACATCTATCCAAAAATGAATTAGATTTACTTAAAAATGAATATTTGAGGTAGGACATTGCCACGTGGCATCACGCCATTGGTTGATGTTTTAAAAAAATTTACTTGGTGTATATATATATATACACACACATACAAATATACATACATACATACACGTATATATTTCACTTGGAATATATATATATATATATATATATATATATATATATATATAGCTAACGATAATTTAAATTTTTATTTGAGCTTTTTTAGGGTAATGCACAGGTCTAGCTCGGCTAATAAACATTTTTAAAATTTTGTAAACGCTTTTGATTTAGTCAGTTCTTGCAAAAAAATAATCAATCTGATAAGAAATTATGCATATAAGTTGACATGCCATTTTAAAAAACAAAAAGTTTGAACTTTTCAATCAAACAACCAGCCGCATAAGCTCCTGGCATTGAGACATCATCAAACCACTGAATTACAGCAACCCTAACTTGGCGGTGGTGCAAAGAGAGTAAATACCTTCAAAGTGGGAGTGTTGGCATTCAATTTCTCAGTTCAGATTAATGGCACCCAATACCCACAAATCTAGAATACATGCGTCCAATAACCCATAATTGTAATGATAACTATTCAAGAACTTACTCAACGAAAAACTTAAACTAGTTGTGAAGGCTCAGGAATATGTTTTATATTCTAACACACACCATCAAGCAAATGCATTTCGGGCTTGAAGCCTGAATGCTACAAAAGTGCGCTTTACCTGACTGAAATTTATCAATATGGGACTGTTGAGATTTAAACTTGAGACCTATCGCTTAGAAAGACTTTGATATTATATTCAAAAACTAACTTAACCAAAAATTTAAACTAATAGTTAAAGACCCGGAAATAAACTTTATACTTTAACAAAAATGTCGAATTTTTCCTAAGCTCTTACATTTCTGGCAAGAAGTTTCATTCAAATAAAGCAACCTTTCACGAATAGTAGACGGTGGTGAGTACTTCAGTAAAACTTGAGCTTCTATAAACATTGACAATGGTGAAAACAGTCCAAGCAAAACCTTTGAACGTTGTTAATTAACTGCATCATCAGTCGGCCAATGGTAAATGTCTTCTAAAAAAGGCATGAGAGATACAAAATACAAATTTTAATTTGATATAAAATCAAAGAATTGCAAGCATAGGTTGAGTTTTATTTTATGTTGTTTAGGATAAAAAGGGCTCAAATGTGGAACTGAGCTTTGTCCGACGTAGGGTTGACAATGGGGCGGGTACGGGGCAAATTTAACCATGCTCTCACCCATACCAATTTTTAGAATTAACACCTATACCCATACTCATACCCATACCCATCGGGTATTGTAAAATTATATCCATAGTCATACCCACTGAGTATAGCGGGTATGTAAGTTTTATTCGGGTACATAAAGACAAAAAAGAATCAAACCCATTTTGTACCATATTTGACATCAAATAGCCAACATACCACATTAACATCAAGTTTCCAACATCATATCATATCACATCGAATACAACTAAAAGTGTCTAACAAAATGGCTCAACTAAGTTTTGAATATCATATAACTCAAAGCAACTAGCAAAGTATTCAAATACAAGTAACAAATTATAACTTTAAACAAATGCCTACGGGTTTTATATGAGGCGGATATGAGGCAAGATGGAGCAGGTATTGATAAAACGGGTATGAGGCGGGTATGAGGTGAGTTAGACATATACCCATACACTTACCCATACTCATACCCATTTTAGCAATACCTACTCTATAGCCATTTTTTTCCATTTTTAACATTCATACCCATATCCATTGGGGTAGATTTTGCGAATTTTACATGGATATAAATTTTTTTGTCGGCCTTAGTACAACGAACAAAATAAAACGATTGTTTTTCGCACTATGGAAAAGGTCAAAACATGAGGTTTAAACTAGGAATTGCTTCACTGTATAAGATTAGCTACACTGCAATTTTATAGATTGATCATATGAAAATATTATAGTGAAAACTTTCCCAATAACAATATAGAATCGGATTACCCACAATTCTCTATAATCAAAGGTCATTTCTTTGCCATTTTTCAAATAAAAAAATTGTCAAATATTTTCCCTGACAAATTTCTATAGATTTAATTATACATATTTCTTCAAATTCATGCATGCGTCTACAAATTTCATAAATTTATATATTTCTCATAATCACAAATATCTAGGATGTGCGTGTCAGTTGCCAGACTTAGGTTCCAATTTCACCTGTATAGGCCTTTGTTCCTCACATTACACCAAAAAATAATTTTTTAGGATTTCCGCATATTTCATAACATTATTCTAATCTCTACATATTACTAATTTAACAATACTAACAAACAAACAAACCTTTTAAAAAGAAAGAAGAAAAAGGGATCTACATGCTGTAGTTGGATAGTTAATCTCTCTCTTCCCTTAGTGATTTGGTTTTAGAGCATACCTGCATAAACCATTTGAAATGCTTCAGTAGAAAATCAAGGTAAGTCGTAGGGATCTGACTTTGCAGAGGTAGCGGTGTTATCCCAAAGACGTCAACGACGTCGTTTGTGCCTGCACTAACAATGAAAACTCCCTTGCTTATGATGTATCTTGTTCTCTTCCTCCCTATTTTTTCCTCAAGTCTCTTCTTGTACTGCCGGAAGTACTCCAATTGCTCGACCAGATCCATTACACCCTACAGTCACAAAGTGGTTGATTAACGGTACTTTATAGACTGAAGAACACAAAACGGAATAATTAACTAGTAAGTCCTATATGGGAGTGTTTTATCTAAGTAATTATGATATGAATATTTTGATGATTTTATTAATAGCTGTGGAGGTAAATAATAGCTCATGAATATTTTGAAGACGATTGAGATCTAAATTAGAATTAAAACCAAATCTCTCTACTGCCGCAAGCCTCTCCACCATGACTGGAGAAACCACTGCGAATGGCGAAGCCTCCTCAGAAGAAAACAATTTAAGGGCTAGATCCACGAAGAAAGTTAAACGTGGAGCATAATCTACTAATTCCTAGGAAGTCGAAATGGACGAGGTGGAGTTAGTGCTAGAAACGAATATCATAAGTAGTGTGGCTCCGCCAATCTTGGAACGGAATGCAAATACCAAATCAGAGTACCTTTCGAGACAAGTTGATACAAAACAACCCTAATATCTCCTTCACCAGTCACAACAATGCAATCTGGGAGCTAGAGGAGGAAGCGTGAGATACAGAAGATGATGAACCAATGACTCATGAAATAGAAGATCCATGATGTCCAACCATTAGATTGACTAAGGATGAGAAAATCTAGTTGCAGCGGCCATGGAAGAATGCTCTCACAGCGAAGCTATTTGAGAAAGGAATTGGCTACCTTCAACTCAAAAAAAGCCTAGCTACTAAGTGGAATCTCAGAGAAGACTTTGCTTTAATTGATGTGGGTTATGATTACTAAGTTGCCTTATTCTCAAATCCCCAAGATTACAAGCATGTCCTTACTCAGCGACCTTGGTTGATCCGAGACAACTATCTAACTATCCGAAAATGGGTCCCAAATTCTAGATGAAGAGCCAACTATTTCAACAAAAAATTCTTTCACAAGATTGGAGAAAGAATTGGCAATTTTGTAAAAGTTGACCACTCAACGGCATATGTAGAAAGGGGAAAATTCATCATAATAAGTATTGAAGTGGACTTATCTAACCACTACCATCAATGTTCAAATTACATGGCAAAGTCTGGAGAAAACAATATGAAGGACTGAAGTTGATATGCTTTAAATGTGGTAAGATAGGTCATAGAGAAGACAATTGTCCCCTTGCTACGGATGGGGAACAGAATGGAGAATCCACTGATAAAGTTCACGATCCAACCAGCATCGTCCCTGCACACAAGTCAGAATATTTGGAAGATTCCGATTCATGGATGATGGTTAAAAAGCCACATCACTGGAAAACTAAAAGGCAAAGCAATACCAATGCCAGAGACAGGGGGTGCTGGCAAAACTAATCCGAACCGAGAAGCAATCTCCGAACCCGGTACGAGTGCCCGAGCCAAGGTGGCCAGTGCTGAAAATGGCAATACTCTAAATATGTCAAATAAACCAACCATGACACCGAATTCTCAGAGGCAAGGATCACGATTTGCCATATTGGGGGATGATATGGACGTAAAAAATCAAATCTTTAAAGCACAACTGGGATATGCAAAGGACTCAGACCCAGTCGAAGATGAAGAGATCCTCGAGGGATCTTCTCCAGTGCAAATTCAGGAACAAAACATAGGAGGAGAAAATCCTGCTGCTGATAAGGCAAACTGAGTTCACACGTGTGTTGAGAATGGATCTATTCCAGATTTGAACGTCCAAGTGGATTGCGTACTCATCAAGAAATCGGGGTCGCGTACTCCCTTAGCCTCTACTCATAAAACTCCACAGCAAAACTTGACAAAGAACACCCATAAGTGCACCCAAAGTGAGTAGAATGCTGCTACATACGAAAAAAATTATTATCCAGCTCAATCATATCTGGTTCAACGTCCTATGCCATCACACGTCAGGCCAGCACCATATACTAGACCGTTGAGTGCACGCTGTCGTCTTACTACTTGGTTCACCTCTCAAGAATATCTACAAGGGATTCCTGACCACCTATCTCTAGTTCATTCCAGGGATCCGCCAATGGCATCCACTAGGAATAATTCCTACCAGGAAAGACTAAATTTTGGCTCTCCTGGGAAGTCTATGCATCCAATAAACTCCCCACCTCCTGGGCAAAAGGAGCATGATGAAGAATTAGATGGGGTAAGTCACCAGAATATGCTTAGCCCCACAACACGACGTTACAATATTTGAGGCCAGATGCTTGGACTCCTACTTTCTTATTTATTATCCATGAATTTATGCTATGAATACACCCATTCTTGCGTGGAATATGCAAGGAGCAAGAAGCAAAGGCTTCCTTGTTACATTGAAAGAAATTATTTAGAGCTATTCACCAAAACTTTTACACTTGGTGGAGACAAGAATTAGCGGCACCACAGCTGATGAAGTGTGCAAAAAAAAAAAAAAGGCTTTGATGGGCTGTTTCGAGTGGAAGCACAAGGCTTTAATGGACGAATCTGGGTCCTTTGGCTCAAGGATGAGGTACACCTTCAGATTATCTCCTCATCTACTCAATATGCCATGGTAGAAGTCTCAGAAAGGGGTACGGTGTGCTGGATTTTATCTGCTATTTATGGAAGTTCGGATGAACAGCAGAGAACGGAGCTATGCGATGAACTAGAAAACTTTGCCCAGCATACATCTCACTCCTGGCTACTAATTAATTGGCAATTTTAATGATACTCGATGAGTGGAAGAACTCCGAAATTGTAGCAATCATCTGGCTCATCGATACACAAATTTTAACAATTGGATTGAAAATAACGGATTGATTGACCTCAGATTCTCAGGCCTGCAATTTACTTGGTCATGAGGTCTTAATCCAGATACTAGAAAGTATGCAAGACTGGATAGGGGACTATGCAACTAAGCTTGGAGAATGAGATTTCAAGAAGCAGGGGTATGACATCTCATCCAAAATTAGTCCGATCATTGTCCGTTGTTGGTCTATCCAAACAACTTCGTACCCATGCATCAAGTTTAACGGCCATTCCGCTTCCAAGTTGCTTGGACCACTCATGAAAATTTCACTTCATTTCTTACCCAAAATTGGGACATCAATACACCATTGTACCCTATTCCGACTCGAGTCTCAGTGGCTCTAGCAGGATGGAACAAGTCAGCGTTCGGGAACCTTTTCCATCGAAAAACGAAGCATGGACTAGACTGGAGGGAACCCAAAAATGTTTGGCACAAGATCCAAATCGATTTCTTACCAATCTTGAGGCACAACTAAAGAAAGATCCTGATGAAGTGCTTTCCCAAATTAAGCTATTGTGGTTTCAAAAATCCCGTGTGGATGCTATTCCAGGGAGATCGTAATACATGATACTACCACCTTAGTACCATTGTCTGAAGGAGATTTAATCGGATTGAGTCCATTCAGGATGCAAACGGGAATTGGTTTTGGGAAGAGCAAGACGATTAGAAAATGGTATGTAAATTTTTCATACAATTATATTCTGACGATAATGGGCCATATCAGCCGCATATCCTTCCCCACAATCGGTATCCTAGAATGAGTAATGAACAACTTGCTCATCTTGATAACGCATACATGGGCAGTGAAGTGAAAAACGCAGTGTTCAACATGAATCCATATAAAGCCCCGGGACCCGACGGATTCCAAGCACTATTCTTCCAAAAGTATTGGGACATCACTGCAGCTAACCTAATGCAACTGGCGCTAAATGTCCTAAAGGGGAGTAATTTCCCTTATGGACTTAATGAGAACTTTTTAGTCTTAATACCGAAGGTACCCAACCCTAATCAGTGACACAGCTCCGACCAATCGGACTCTATAATGTCGCCTACAAGACTATCTCCAAGATGATAGTCAATAGACTTAAACTAGTCATGGAGACATTAGTAGCACCACACAATGCAGTTTTGTGCCTGGAAGACAAATCACAGATACCATCATCATAGTACAGGAGATGCTACATACAACACGCCGCAAAAGTGGAACAGGCTATATGGCAATCATAGTGGATCTTGAGAAAGCATATGATCGACTATGATGGCTATATATTAGGGAGGCGTTACTCGAGGAAAAACTAACCACAACTCATGGTGGATATACCATAATGAAATGCCTAAGTCTTGCCAAGTATAGTGTTCTGCGGAATGGAGAAAAAATGCAACATTTATGCCATCTTGAAGAGTAAGACAGGGAAACCCACTATCTCCTTATCTTTTCGTCTTATGCATTGAATGCCTGAACCATAATATTAAGGATATGGTGAGCCAAGGGGCTTAGAAACCGGTCTACACCAGTAGAGGTGCCCTCCATTATCAAATCTATTCTTTGCGGATGACTTAATATTATTTAGAGAAGCAACCGTGGAGTAAGCAAAAGTGATCAAACATTGCCTCGACTTGTTTTGCTCAGCATCAGGGCAGAAAGTTAGTACTCAGAAATCTCTGGTGTTCTTTTCCAGAAACACTAAGCAGCAAGTTAAAGATGAAGTGAGCTAAGAACTAGGGACTCTGACTACCGAAGATATGGGAAAATACCTTGGAATGCCTACGCTAAACAGACGAATTGATAGACACACCTTCCGAGCTATATCTGAAGGAGTAGGTTACAAATTATCTGGATGGAGGTCCAAGGTGCTTTCCCCAGCTGGTCGTGCCACACTAACTAAATCTACAATCTCCTCTATTCCGTACTATGCAATGCAAATGGCTCACTTACCTCGATCACTTTGTGATGACATTGATCACAAATCTCAAAGATTTTTATGGGGGGAAATGTTGAGAATCGAACAACGTATAATGTAGCATGGGAGCAACTAACGAAGCCAAAGGAAGCAAGTGGGCTGGGGTTTCGTTCGATGAGACAAGCAAGCAGTGCATTCCTAGCAAAACTTGGCTTCCAGTGGATGACCGAAAATGAGAAGTTGTGGTCACCAGTACTTCAGACTAAATATTGTCAAGGTCGGTGCAATCTGCAAATTTTCAAACCGAGAAGTGACGCCTCAAATACGTGGAGAGGTATCCTTGAAAATATTAAATTCCTTCGGCAAGGCTCGAAGATGGAGGTTTGAGAAGTAGACAAATGCTTTTTTGGCACGACACCTGGCATGGCAAAGGACCTCTTTGTAGTATAATTACTCAACCTATGCCCCCCACAATGCCAGAATATAAAGTGGCTGATATGTGGGATGAAAATAGAGCGTGGAAATGGGAAGCTTTTGCGGACTGAATTCCACAAGATTTAAGAAAACTCATTGCCTCGCAAAGTCTTAGATGTGGGGAGGAATATGAAGACCAGATTGTATGGAATGACTCAAGGTCGGATGGCTTCTTGATTGCATTAGCATTGAATATAATCCGACCGACTGGTGCTGAGATAATGGATCCTATTTGGGATATAATTTGGAAGATTGTAGCTCCCTAACGAATTCGGTTTTTCCTCTGGTTAGTAGCTCATGATAGGATCATGACGAATGTCAACAGAATGCGCCGCAATCTTAATACCGACCCTTCATGTAGGAAGTGTGGAATGGAGGAAGAGAGCACACTACATCTACTTCGAGACTGTGAGGCAGCCTAGAGAATATGGGAACAACTTGTTGTTAGGAATAATATTAGAGCAACAATAATAGCGGAAGCGATAGGATGAGTTAGAGATTCAGAATTCAAGTGAATAACAGAAAACAGAAATAAGAAGACAAGAGATTTAACGTGGAAAACCCAAATCGGGAAAAAACCACGGACGGCGACAGCACCAGAACAATTCACTATGAGCAGGAAGAATACAACACGATCACAATCACCACAGTGATTTGATCTAAGAGCAGAATTACAACCTCTCTATTGTAATCTCTCACAAAGTACTTCTACCTCTCAATGTATGTATGAGTACTGGAGATATGGAGTTAATTAGATCCTAGGCTTGACCCCCTTTATATAGGGTCTAAACAGTAGGGGTTTTCCCTTTAAAGTAGAACCCTAGCCGTCAGGAGAAATCCCCCTCGGAGACAGAAACCCTAGCCGCCATCCGAAAGAGGCGGCGAAAAGACATGTGGCACGATGCCACGTGGCACGGTCACCCAGTGCCACATGGCACGGCCGTGCCACATGGCACGGCACCCCCGTGCCAATTTTCTGCCCCTCTCGGCTTGGTGCTCCTTCGTCGTGGCACGCCCGTGTTCGCGCAGCGTCGTCCCACCGTGCCGGGACTCGAATTTTGGGCCATAAAACCCAACACTTGTTCTAGCCAAATATCATGCAACCTTCTTTACTTCTCAGCTTCGGGACTGGATGTTAATGAACCTTAAGCAACCGAGGGCAAATAAACACAAGTGGCCCACAAAGTTCGCAACTACAGTTTGGTGGTTATGGCGGTGGAGAATTATACGATGCATTGAGAATGCAGATTTTGAATCAAGGATTGAATTACTCCCTAAAATTGAGAAGTTGATTAGATGGATAACTCCTCCTGATGGATGGGTTAAACTTAATGTCAATGGTGCTTCACGTCACAACCCAGGAAAAGCAAGAGGAGGTGGTGTATTGAGAAACAAAAATAGCCGGTGGATTCGTAGATTCACGACCAACTTTGGCATTTCTTCCTCTGTCAAGGCGGAGTTACTAGCTCTTCTTCATGGCCTTCGAATGGCATGGATGTGTGGGGTTAAGAAGCTCCTTATAGAGGTCGATTCAGCGACAATGCTCAACAAAATGTAAGCCCCAGCAAGGGCCCACTACCTTCACTATTTCATTATAAAAGAATGTCAGGTCTACATATATTACGCACAATACAGCGTGGTCGTAGACTATTGCTATCATGAAGCCAATAGAGTAGCTGATCAACTTGCAAATTTAGGAGTAGAATAATAGGAGTCGCTTATCTTGCTTGACCCCGCCCCCCGATTCAGTTAAACCCAATTTGTTGGAAGATATACTTGGTGTAACTTATTCCTGCCTTGTGCGTAGTTAATAATAAAATTTAGGGGCATGACCCTCGTTTTGATCCCCAAAAAAAATGCTTTGAGGATGATATATTTTAGTAACTATGGAGGTGAATAATAATTCATCTGTAGGTGACATTAATGAGAGTTTTCCTCACTAGTAATTCCACATAAAAAGGTCATTGAAAATTGACTTGTCAGTCACCCAAGTATAAAAGCATCTTCTTTCCCTTGGTAAATAAGCATTTACTAACTTTTCTTGGTTATTCCCAATCTTTATTATTCCTTCTTACTCCTTTCAAGAAATCTCAATATTTCCAATCCATCCGATTTCTTTTCATTCATTCTCAATCCTTCTCAATCTTTTCCATTCATTCTCACTTCTCAACATAAAAAAAAATTTCCCAACTCTTGCCAATTGTTCTCAATCCTTCTCACTCCTCCCCAATCATTCTTTTCTTCCAATCTTATTAACCAACGAAAACAACATATCCCAAATATTTAAAAAGTAACCCATAATGACGATTGTATCGCCATTAAAGATGGAAAATGGGGAGGGTTCATGTTGACCTATTTAATAAACAAATCTATTTCGTTTCGACCTTGAAATTAGCTTAAATTTGCTTAAATTGAAACGTAACATGTTTTCATACTAAACAGTCAAATTGTGTCCACTTCATGGGTTCGGTTCAAGTCGAATCGTGTCATGTTATTGTGTCAAGTCAGACTTTCCGAACTCTAATTGACGTGACCTTTTTACATTAGACAATTTTGCTCAAGAATACGCGGCAATTGAATTGTCATAATTTCAAACCAAAAGGGAAAAAGAGTTATAAAAGTATCAGGTTTACATATCAATCATTTTTCCCGCACTGGTAAGGCATATTTGCAATTCGCTTTTCTTAGTTAATAAGAACATTTTAATGGTGTGAGATATGAAGAAATAACAAGGTTGTAACTAGCACGACATACCTGCAATACAATATATCTTATATAAGACGCTCTAACAACTCTATCCTTAAAATTAAGACTTTTTGTATTTTTGGTTAAATTCTTATATGATCCAACCTCCTTTACTTGTCGAAAACATTCAGCTCAATTGGCATCATACTTAGGTGTCGTTTATGCCACTTGGCTTTGAGTTTTGGTTCCAACCAAGGACCTGTTCCTTTCGTGGGTAAATTAAAGGTGTGGGATGTAAAGAAATATAATGGAGTCGGTTCCAATTCCGGTTTCTAATTTTTTGAACGGATACCCGGAACTGCTCTTCCCAGGTCATTATGGATGTGGGTTAATCTCAGTGCCCTAGACTCCTTCGGGACTCCACTAATTTATAAAACTGCCGCTAAACAAGGACCTAGTAAAATGTCCGTCTTATATAATTAAAAAAAACCATCTTCTATTTAATTCCTATGACTTAAAATTATTAGAACAATCTCCCCTGAAATATTTTATGCGTAGCACATGCCAATAAAAAATTCTCTTAAGCGGGGCCAGGGAATCAGGAGTAAGATACAGTACATACAATTCTTTGAGCCGTCATAGGGTCATAACCCGAACCGGCGGAGGCGAAGCTAACACCCGTCATTAAATCCTCCACGGTTAAATTTGGGTCCAAATATGCCGGAATTGATTGTTTGATCCCTGCATATGAAGCTGCGTGCAACAGATGTACACACAAAATCAGCACCTTATATACTCTTATCCATTTGGCTTTACCAGCTTGGCCTATACCTGTCTCAAATGCCCCCAAGTCGTACTGGTTCCACAGATAAAATAAGGCAGTTGGGTTTAGATTTGGGGTCAAGGAAAGTCACAAGTGGCAAGTCAATTCCAATATGATAATCTTAGGAGGAACGTCACAAAATTTGGTATAAGTAAACCGTCAAAGGATGGTCTAGTGGGAGATGTCCAACCTTTCAACACAAAGATGTTTGTTCGAATTTCACTAAGTTATAGGAATTTTCCTTATCCTTGTCCCTCTTCACTTTTCTATGCCTTCTTTCACCTATGGATTTTCTATTAGACATGGGCCACAAGTCAGTTTGCTTATCAATCTAAAAAAAATAATACTTTCATAAGTCACATAAATATGTATAGATTAAAACTTTAAAGCTCCTATAGAACAAATAAACATGGGTTAAAAAAAGTCATATTGCTTATGGGAACATGCACTCTCATGATTGTAATAAAAGTTGTCATGGCCTATTAACTCTATCACACAATAAAATAAGCATTTCTCCTTTTAAACCCAAGGATGATCTTTGAGAAATTAAGTAAGTATAGCGTTCGAAAATTGGGTTGTTAACCAATACAACATAATTTAAGTGCTTTGACCCTTCTTTTCATTAAGTAAGATCTTAGGTTTTGAGCCCCGTAGATATACAAAAAGAATTAAAAAATCATATTAGAAGAGCCGTATATATCTGTTTATGGATCAGGGATAGCTCAACTTTAGTAAAATAGAGAATTAAATGCCCAAAAAAAAAAAAGAACTGTTAGTTCAATAGACTACTTGGCCACTTGTTCGATGGGCCATGCAGTACAGTATAGCAATCTAAAACAATGCTGGGTTAAATGAGCTGCTCTAGATAGGTTGACTGCTATGAATAAATCTAAGAATCAGATAGAGTTCCGCAATACTTTCTAATTAAGCAACGCAGCGCAACTATGACTGCGACTAAACTGAATCAACTAGGCAAAGCATTGGATTTGACAAAAGTTAAAGTTCAGCCATGCTTGATTTAAATCAACGCTAAGCTGGGCCGAAGTCCATTGATAATGGCTCTGTTTTTTTCCTAAAATAGGAAGGATTTAATTTATAGCTTGTAATTTCTTACATCTCTTTATATTTTCTTACTTCTTTTTACACCTCTTTAAATTTCCTTATATGTTTTTTATAATATTCAACTTATCATCTATTATTTTCTCATATTTATAGAAACATGTATATATTTTTTTTATATACTACCAATATGAAGTTTTTCTATGAACATAATATTTGTATAAATATAAAAACAAAATTTAACGATTTGAATGAATATTTGAGTTTTGACATGAAGCACATATGCCATTATAGAGAAGATAAGTCAACATATTTTAAAATTATTATTAAAAAATCGCATTGATGTTTGAGTTTCGACGTGAATTATATATGAAAATAGTCAAACTGTAAGTGATGAAAATATTTCAACTATTTCATCTATAAGTTTAAGTTTATCCATGATAATTTGATTGCTTAGGTTGAATTCAATTCTAAAATGTTTAATTCAAGTAAGATTTCATTTTTAGGGTTTTATTCAATTTGGTTGAGAAAAATTGTTATTTTTTAAATTTTCTTATAGGGAGGTGAAACTAATGTTAATACAAAAAAATCACCTGAAGTGTGGAACATATTTGGTTCTACATATTTGTCGGCTTGAATTTATCTTGTTGATATTTCATTGACTGGTTCAAAGGTTTATTTTCATTAATTATGTTATTTCAATATTATTTTTAATTATCCAAAACGATGATTGTAGAAAAATAATTTTTTCCTGTAATGTTAAAATATAATTTGTTTAGTGATATTATAAAATTTATTTCTTAAATATTAGTGATAAACTTAATTTTTTTTCATGAAATAATTTTTTTTCATAATTTATATATTAAAGACCAACAATTATACATACATATCTCAAAATTATAATTATACTTTATAATTTCTTAATAATTCAACAACTCCTTAGATCTATCCATACAAATTTTTACAGCTCCTCACATCTTCTTATAACTTCTTATATTTTCTTATAGTTTCTTCCAACTCCTTATATTTTCTTACAATTTACAACTGCATGTTATCACGAAAAAGAACATGCACAATATTATAGTCTCTAGAGATGTAATCTTCATCTACGGAAACAATCATTTGCATGTTTGATGACCATTGTACTAGTATACTAATAATGGATAAACATTTACTTCTTATCGTGATAAGCATTTATTTAAAGAGTGAATATATGTGTTTTGTCACAAGACACACTCAAATGTCTTACCTCTTCCTAAATTAACGTACTTTATAATTTAAAATCATCAAATTCTCAATGATTATACTTAATTATAAATGGTTAAGCTTAAATATGAGTCGGCTATGCCGACGAAGTATTAAATACACCCTAATCAAATCAACCCTATCCGCGAGGGCGCATGATGCGTATGCTTTAGAAATATTGTAAATTATGAATGAAAATATGATTTTACATAATTTATAAGTTGTAATATGTTTCCACTATTCGATAATATCATTTTTTTCAATTTAAAAATATTGTAATATGATCTTTAGGCCAAGACAAGATACTTAAAAAGTGTCTTATAACAAGACATGTATCACTTTACTTATTTAAATAACTCTACAATATTTCTTTTAGGGGTGAAAAATCATTTCATATATAATGAGTATTTAATGGATGTATTGATAAGCTTTTATTCATTCTCATGTTACTAGCATACTAATAAACATTTACTCCAACAATATTTGTTTAGGGATGAAAATCACATCTTGTATAATGAGGCATTCGACATGTGTATTAATAACTATTTAATTCATCTCATGCTTTGCATTTTTTATAAGCTTATAGTCTTGTCTCCAAACACAACTAAATTTTCTTTAAAGAGTCTCATAACTTAAGTTGTGATATATGGATTTTCGATGTGATATAATATCGTCAGTTAAGATTACTATATCAAATGTAGTAATAAATATCTACTCCATATCATGTGGGACATCATTTAAACAACTCTACAATAATCATTTCTAATGATGAGCAATCACTTTAAATGGTAGTGAGCATTTAATATATGTACTATTAGCATTTAGGTAGTGTTTGGTTGGAAGAAAAATGATTTTTTCGAAAAATTATTTTTTGTGGAAAATATTTTTCCAAGGAAAATTGATTTTCATGTTACATTTTTCGTTGTTTGGTACAGATAAATTGTTATCCATTAAAAAAAAGGGTCAATTGGATTGTTTAAATCTCAAAAATTATCAACTGAACAGTCGTAGCAGAGAAAATTATGGACCAAATAAAGGAATGTTCAGCTTAAAGTTCATATTTGAGTTTTTCTAATGCTTCCTCTTGGATAATCAAGTTTTAATTTAAACCATTGAAATTATTTTAGTGACCAAAAACATCAACTAAATTGTTTAAATAGCGAAAAATGTCGATTGAATCGTGGCGGAGAAAAATATTAACCAAATGAAAGAACATCGCACTCAAAATCTTGATTTTGTAAACTCTTGAAATTGTATTTTCTACATAAATTTCAGCTGACCATATTGTCAAAAAGTTAAACAAAGAAAATTAACTTCCTATCTTCTCAAAAGGGAAATCATTTTCCTCCATTGGAGTCCATTGGAGCAAAAATAATTTTCCTTAAAAAATAGTTTTCCATTCTTTAATGTGCCAAATAATGAAAAATTGAAAAATCATTTTTTGGAAAAATTATTTTTCCCCAACCAAACACTGCCTTAGTCGTTGTCATGCTCGATATTTTTACGTCAACTACAAGCACAATTCATTATGAAATAGTAATGAAACAGAACTAATTAATGCTACACCATATAAGTAGTTCATGCTATAAGCACAATAAGCCCCCAAAAGTTTGTGCTATGCACAAGGTAAGCGTCTGACATACCAATAGATAGACCATTGTTTTATATATTGAATAAGCGCTTTGATAATTGCCCGGCTTACTCTGGTGGGTAAGCGCATTCCCAACCAACATTTCAGATTTTGAAACTCTATCCTGTCACATTAGTAAAAATTTTATTTTTGAAACTCGAATTCTTTCACTTCTCCAACGCATGAAATTTCAACTTGAATAACCACATAAAATATTTATTATGGTCCCACTTTATAACACACACATTTTTTTGAGTCAAAAAAGAAAAAAGAAAAAATTGAGTTTGAAGCAAAAGAAATAATAAACTAAAGGAAGAATTGGAAAGCATGGAGAAACTCTGCCACGATCCTCTATGCATGTCATTCCACGAAACAAGCTGATTGCAGTAAAAAAAAAAAAAAAAAACTCGCGTGTGGAACTTGGGGAACCCCACTGAAACTCATTCCAGTGGCTACAAATGGCTTAAGCCATGATGGACGTGAAAATTTTACCCCCAAGCGCTTCCCAGCTCTAGCTCCATAGAGCGTGTGTCCGTATCAGCAATTAAACTAGTGATTAATGATTGGGATAGGTTTGGAGCATTTAGGAGTGATTAATGGTTACGAGTCAATTGAAGTGATTAGGAGGGATTCTGGAGTGTTTTGACGTCGAAATCATGCATTTGAACCTCATGCATTGGCTTAATGGCATTTGCAATTAAAGTTAAATTATTGTATGAGGAAAATAATGGAACGTAAATTTTTGCAAATGGTACAACCTGTGTTATTTTGCATTTTCTCATCAAAAATCTTGTGTTGATATAGGGTTAGGAGAAATGTTATATATGCATTTTTTATCACCAATTGCAATAGCTTATGTAACGATAAGTTGATACACCCAAGCTAACACATAGAACATCATTTTTTTCTTTATATATATATATATATATATATATATATATATATATATATATATCTATATATATATATTATATTCCCTAAAATGTTCATTATGTACAATATATTTTTTTAAATTTTTTTCAACAAAAACTAATTATGATATTGTAAAACATAAATATTTGGTCAAAAGAACCTATAATACAAACATTCCAGACCAGACTTACCGTTTAATAGTTGAATTTTCATCAATATGCACACACAAACGTAGAAAAATTATATTATACAAGCTAAGGTACAGTAGCATGGCACACACCGCATTAATACGCGCGGAATTACGCCCGTTTGGGTCTTTAATTCTACTGGAGGTTCCTTTATATATAATATATATATATATATATATATATATATATATATATATATATATATATATTCCCTACAACGTTCATTATGTACAATATATTTTTTTAAATTTTTTTCAACAAAAACTAATTATGATATTGTAAAACATAAATATTTGGTCAAAAGAACCGATAATGCAAACATTCCAGACCAGACTTACCGTTTAATAGTTGAATTTTCATCAATATGCACACACAAACGTTGAAAAATTATATTATACAAGCTAAGGTACAATAGCACGGCACACACCGCATTAATACGCGCGGAATTACGCCCGTTTGGGTCTTTAATTCTACTGGAGGTTCCTTTATATATAATTAATTGCAAATAATTAAGACAATTGAGTGTTGCCGTATTTAGAAACATTGTTTGGCATTCAGTGGGTTGGGGGTTCAAACCCTCTTCTTGTAAATTTTATATTTTTATCACTTGTTTTTATTACTAATACCTCTTTATTTATTTTTAGTTTTTCATACAATTCTACCTGTATTTATTTTTAATTTTTTCATACAACATTTTAAAATGTTTGCAATGTTTACTTAGTTTGTAAACAAATTCTATTAACTTAAGTTTAGTTTATACATAAAAATTTAGTGTACAATAGAATAGTTTTTGGTGAACAATAGAAAAAATTTTGGGGATAAAAGTAAGTAAATTTAAATAGAATTGGAATCACTTTCATGGAATTTGATGTTGTAAGGTTCAAGATTTTAAATTGTGTTAGTTTTTTTCTTATCTGAGTCTCTCAAAGCTATACATATATATTCAGTTTTGCACTATATTAGTGTAGAATATAGAAGTGTTTAGTATATGATATAATAACATTTAATGTATAATAGAATAATATTTAATGTTATATATAATAATGTTTAGTGTATGATACAACAGAGTTTAGTATATGATAGAACAATATTTAATGTTATATATAATAGTTTTCAGAGTATAATACAATAGAGTTTAGTGTATGATCGAAAAATATTTAATTTACAATAGAACACTATTTACTGAACAAGAGTTTCGCTTTTAGTCTATATTACAATATTGTTTAGCATAAGTTTTCAATTGTTTTAGTTGACAATTGAATGAATAGGAAAATCAGCCACAACCTATGGTTAGTCAATTTTATTCGTCATTAGGACAATTTTTAGTGAATAGTAGAAAACGTTTTTAGTGAACAAAAGGTTATTTTTACTGAGCAACATATAACTGTTTAATGAACGTTTTTTGGGGACAAATTTGATTGAAAATAAAATTTTTACTAATTAATAGAATATAGTTTTTAAGAAGAAGACCCTACAAAAATATTGGAAAACAAAGAAAGGATCGGAAGGTGTTTTTTTTTTTAAAAAAAAATAATTAGTACTTGCGGTTAGCATCCTTTAAACCTCAAATCTCACAAGCCACATGTCCAATCCCTCACCAATTTGCTAAATTAAATGTGTTGAGAAGGTTTGCACACAAAAAAAAATATTTATAAGTTAATGCAGGGAGCATTTTGAATTGGGTCACACTTTCTGAACATGGCGTGTTTGGACTGGACTGAGTGGTGTGTATAGTTTTGCTATGCACATCGGTATGTAGTATAATGACTGCACAAACATAGCTAGCATTCAGGAGCAAGCGGGAATATTTAGGAAAGCTCGCAGTTAGGAGTAAGTGGAGTATTTAGGAGAGCTGGGAGCAGTCTGAACTAGTTGTTAACAGTTTAGAGTAACTAGAAACGGCTTGGAGTGGTTAGAATTAGTTAACGATTTCAAAATGTTGAAATAAACAATCCGTTAAAGCCTATCGAACGAACCAAGTCTAACATGGTAACCTACTCAAATAAAGTAGGGATTGACCAAATGAATAGCAAATTTTGAGTATGGTCAAATAATTTTGTGGACATGTAATTTTTAAAAATTATTTATAGGTTCTTCAAGGTTTTGAAATTTGTTTAATGGTGATGGGCTCAGTGGTAGGTTTGGGAAGTGGTGGGGAGAAGCGAGTGGGTGGAATGGGTCCCTTTTTTTTGGGGTTATTGTTGTTGTTTTATTATAAAAATTACAAAAATAATTTTTGTGACATTGCAGGGGAATTTTCATCGTTTTAGGACTAATGTTTTTCAAATCTTGAAGGATCAATAAATAATTCTTAGAAATCGCAAGTCCACATAATTATTTCGCTAAGTCTCAATGGGCCTATTAGCAAATTTTTCCAAGTTTAAAGAGGTTTTATCATCGAGGTATAATTCACATGGTTCTCTGATAGGGAGTTCACACTCTCCTGAGTTCAAATCTTGAGGGGTGTAATTCTTGGCAATTACGCTAGGAAGCTTACTATTGATAGCCCTTGGGCTTGGATTGTTTGCGTTATGACCCATTTACCTCCTCCTGTATATTGGGCTCTTCAATCTCATGGATCGAACTCTAAATAGATGGTCCAATGGCCCATCCTACTAGCCCCTATCTGAGGGAAATCCCAGAGGAAATAATAGTTTAGGAAAGGATTAACGCAAAGTGAAGAATGAAACCTAGGCCCGTAAGCCAAGCACACAAATCCCTGCAAAAGCAATGCAAAATTGCTGCCCCTTAGATTTGAACGTGCCAGACAACGTTGGCAGATGGTTTGCCTGACCAAAACTATCGAAAACATATTTGGCAAAAAGAGGCTTGCATACGTAATTTTCTTTTTGGCATAAACTTTCGAGTCTGATTGAGCTAGACCCTTTCTATAGCTCATTTGCATAAAAAGGGGGAGAGTGGGGCAAGCATATGAAGCAAAATAAACATGAAACACAAAACACAAATGGGAGTACGTGTTTAAGTTTACCTATAAAGTCAGTTGTAAGCTGCCCATCAGTGAATCTTCCGGTGGGGGTTTGATGTGGAAAATCAAGGCCATAAGGAGGAAAATTACTTCTAAAAATGGTGTTTATGTAGTTGTTATTCCCAGGATCTACCGTTGAGTCTCCAAAAACAAAGGCCGCTGGAATTGAACTATTTGAACACTTTTGCTTCGTTATTTGCTTGCCATTTCCCTGAGTTACCGAAGATAAGATTAGCCAGGGAAGCAAGAATTTGGAGGACCAACATTTCATCAGCATGTTGAGGACATGGATGTGGTGTGTGGTCTTCATTTATTCAATTGATGATATTGCTCTACGTGCAAAATTTATATGGGTCTTGTGTGCTTGGTTTGCTTTCCCTTTGCTCCACACACACCATCACAACCACCGCGAAAATAAATTGCGTAATAAATAGATAAACAATGTGAATCCTGTCATATCAAGCTAAGGAGAGTTTTTTTTTTTTTTTTGGGGGGGGGGGGGGTTAAGGGGTTTTTTTTTTTTTTTTTTTTGGGTGATTTCAAAATTTGTCTTGGATGTCTTTAATTAGGGTTTTATTTCATTTGGAAGTTTGAGCATTTTCATCTAATAATATAAAAACTCCCACCCATAAAGAGGAGAAACTATTATTAATCATGTTAGATTACGAACTTTGTGTTAGAAAATTTTCTGAGGTAATTTTAGATTATCTCATTTCATATTTGGTGGAAAGAATTTCAATCAGCTCTTGGAGTATTAGTGAATTTAGAGAAATCTAAGTAAATGAGCTTTAGCATAACCCACAGTATGATTGTATTTTCTTTAAAAGTTGGCAAGAGTTCGAATCGCGATGGTGTGATAGGAGATAGCTTGATACAAGTTCAAGTGTTCAACCTATGGATTGTTGCATTGGAGATTGGGATATGTCCTTAACCGTCCCCCAATTGACTATAGCTAAATAGGTTCCCTTCAGGAATCTGGCAAACCTATAAAAGTTTACTTTATCGACAGCCAAATTTCTTATGGTATTTTTCTTTTTTTTTAAATTGTTACACAATTAAAAAGAGTAGGGAAAATTCCGTGTGATCCAAATTCTCCTCATTGGCCAGGAAAGTGAAGTAGAAAGTCATTAAGGCCCTATTTGTACCTAAGAAAATAAGGTGGAAAGAAAGTTGAAAGGAAAAACACTGAGAAAAAAATGAGAAGGAAAGTCATTTTTGTCCTCTCGTTTGAATTAGGGAAAAAATTACAAGGAAAAAAATGATATTCAAGCAAACTTTATTTTTGGTTGCTTTGTTAAGAAATGTGAAAATTGATCAAGGAAAAAAAATATACAAGAAAACAAAAAAAAAGAAAAATAAAATAAAAAAGGGACCAATGCCCCTGTTTGTCGTTTGTGCAGTCCCCCCTTGGCTCCCGTTGCCTTCTCTCTCTAAACCAAATCTTCTCTCTCTATATCTCCTCAATCTTCTACGCCAGTCATAACACTGAGATTAGATATATCAGTGAGATGGAGTTAAAGCTCAAATCTCACTCAGGAGCTTCACGTCAACATTTTCCCACTTTCCTCACTACTTTGAAAGGAAAATAACGCTTAATCACACATGCCCAATTTTCTCAGATGCTTTCCGTGTAACTCTCTTTCCTTCCTTTTTTCTTTAATCCAAACAAAGGGAAAAAATCTATTTTCCTACTTTTGTTCATTTCTATTCAATTTTCATCAAACCAAAATGAGCCTAAGGCCTTGTTTTTTTGGGCAACTGGGAGGATTTAGCTTACAATTTATAATTCTTTACAATTCCTTACAACATCTTACAGTTCCTTACAATTTTAACTAAATTTTTACAGTTTCTCACATCTCCTTATATTTCCTTACATCTCTTTAAGTCTCTTTATATATATTTTTATAACATTCAACTCGCCATTTATTTTTTTCCTCATATTTATAGAAATACGTATATATTTTCTTATATACTACCACTATGAAAAATCTTATATCTTTTTTAATGAACATAATATTAGTATAGACATAAAAACAAAATTTAACGGTGTGAATTAATTTTTGAGTTTCGACATAAACATATATGTCATTATAGAGAAAATAAGCCAATATGTTTTAAAATTATAACATAAAAATTACATTTACGTTTGAATTTCGACGTAAATCATATATGAAAATAGTCAAAGTGCAGGTGACGAAAGCATTTAAGCTATTTCATTCCTAATTTATCATTGGCAACTTGGTTGCCATCATTGTACAATTGAACATTGGGTTGAATTTAGTTTCAAAAATGTTTAATTTAAATAGGATTTCATTTTTAGGGTTCTATTCAATTTTGTTGAAAAAAATTATTATTTTTAAACTTTTCTTATATGGAGGTGAAACTAATGTTAATACCAAAAAAGCACCTTAAGTGTAGAACATATTTGGTTCTACATATTTATCATCTTGAATTTATTTTATTGTTATTTACTTAACTGTGTAAAGGTTTATTTCATTAATTATGTTATTTAAATATTATTTTTCATCATCCAAAATGATAATTGTAGAAAAATAATATTTTTCCTATAATGTTAAAATATAATCTGTTTAATGATGTTATAAAATTTATTCCATAAATATCAGTGATACACATAATTTACTTTCATGAAATAATTTTTTTTCACAATTCATATATTAGTGACGAACAATTATGCACGTAATATATATAAATTATACAATATAACTTTTTAACCATTCAACAACTTTTACATCTATTTTTACAACTTCTTACAACTCTTTGCAACTCCTTACAGCTCGTTACATCTTACAGCTTCTTCCATTTCTTTACAATTTCTATAATTCTTACAGCTCCTTGCAACTTCTTATAATTTCTTATAATTTCTTATATTTTCTTACAACTTATAGCTATATCTTATCACGAAAAAGAGTATGCCCTAAATCCTTTGTCCTACTAACTACAAGATAAATCTTATTAAACTCAGGTCGAGTTGTGTGTCCCCTTCTCACTCATCTTCTACCACCTTATTCGACCAGTCATATACATGAGCCCAGTGGGCGAGTAGCTCCTTCTTTGTCAAAAAATGCAATACGGATAATATAATTATGTAAATAAGGCACAAAAGAAAAATAAGTGCCAGGTTCAGTTACATGGCCAAGACTTCAATAGCATAATATTATGAATTTATAGACCTAGTAAATAGGTCATCTGGTTTAGGTCCGGGTTGGATTAATTTTGGATTGGGTCATATTTCAAATTAAGTGACATTTCGACCCGGTTCGGTTTGAATCCGGTGAACTTCGATTTGGATTCACTTCGGGTCAACCAATTTTTGATCTAATATGCTTGTCATGTGAAAATAAACAACTTTATAGAAAATTTCGGATTGAGTATAGTTTAGTTCGAATCAATTTGAATTTTGAATCCACTTTTAAATGAGTATATTTCAGATATCGAATTAAATATAAATCCGAATTATTCGATTCAGATTTTGAATCTCTATCCAGTTTTATCAGGTCTATGAATTTATGATAAATGTGGTAGGGTGAGCGTCAGGCACTTACATAATATAATGAACATAAATAGTCTTAGCTGTAGCTTGTTGGAAGATGGTTGGACATTCATCAGCCTTTGGGGCAGATCGATTAATTGCGCCAGTAGATGTGTTTGTAGTTCCGAGTTTCTTCAAATAAATGTGACCCCACAATAAAATAAAGAATAGCTAAAAAAACTAGGGTCCATGCAATACCCATAACATTATCTACGTCTTTTTTATGAACAAAGCTGAAGGCCATTTGAAGACAAAACAATTTACATTTTTACTGTACTAAATCTTCAATTTACATTTGATCATCTAAGGTTTTAAAATATTATTAGTGCCAATAAGCTATTAAAATCAGGCAATTGATTTCATAATGTGTGTTATTAGGAATATATTTCACAGATAATTTATTCTAAGTAGTTGTATTGTATTTGGAAACTATGTTGTAGCTTTCCTTGTGTGTCAAGCTAGGGTTAATAGATGATAGTAATGTATATATTCATGCTTCACGTTAATGAAAGGCGGGAAGGTGCACACGGGATATTCATCCCCTCATATAACTCTCTTTCTTTCTTCCTCAAATTGTTTATGGTATCAGAGCAACCTTGAAGGGACGCAGCCATGACTAACGGAGGTTCAAAAGGATTCATCATTGAACCACAATCCCCATATTATCTGCATCCCTCGGAGGGACCTGGGGTTCTTATCACGGCTGTTGTCTTCAACGGTAAGAATTACGATCTCTGGGAGAAGGTTGTACGAATAGCCCTAAAAGCTAGAATAAGCTTGGCTTTATCGAAGGCACGCTGACACGTCCTACAGCGAAGGATGGAGATGACTTGGAAGTCCAAGCCTGGGAGATGGCGAATTCGATGGTGTCATCCTGGATCCTAAACGTGATAGATCCAAACTTACGTACTAGTGTGGCCTATGTGGATACTGCCAAGTTGATGTGGGAGACGTTAAAGAAATGGTATGCACTTGCTAATATTTTGAAAATACATCAGTTGAAAACAAGCATAGCGGATTGTAAACAATGAGGATTGAGTGTGGTTGAATTCTATTCAAAGATCAGTGACTTATGGGTTGAAATTGAAAATCATGAGAAGGTGCCAAATTGCACTCGCACGGGGTGTACGTGCGAGGCGGCCAACAGGATAGTCCAGATGCATGAGCAAGAGAAGGCGTATCAATTTTTGATGGGCTTAAATGACGACGCTTACTCATCGATACGAAGCCAGATCCTCACGCACGATCCGTTGCCTTCCTTGGATCGAATCTTCAACATGGTAATGCAGGAAGAGAATCATAAGAGTGTGATGCTTGGTAGAGAAGACAGAAGTGAGACTGCTGCTACTTATGCTGCCATAACCGATCGAACACAGCACACCGTAACTGAGAAAGCTGGATGTAAACACTGTGGGCGGTTCGGGCATGATGAAAGCAATTGTTACGAACTAATCGGGTAGCCATCCGGGTTGGGTACCTGCGGCAGGGGCAGAGGACGAGGACGCAGCACGTGAGGAGGAAGAGGAGGCAACAACAGAGGGCGTGGGATTGGACGAGAAGCTGCGTATGCGGCTGCTGACAGGAGTATGGAGCAAGATGCCGTGGCTAACACAAGCGAAGGAACTGTACTGCCTTCGATACCGGGTCTGAACAAATGTAAAGGCTTTTAAGCCTCATTGAACCCACAAAACTAGGTTATGAGCAATTATCAGATAAACCCAGTTGGATTTTTGATACGGGAGCATCCTGTCACATGACAGGAAATTTAGGTTTCCTTAGTAAAGTGGAGGCTATAGAACCGGTTCTAGTTGAGTTGCCTGATGGCATTTTTCACGTAGCCAAGTTGCAAGGAACCATGATGCTGGGCTCAAAATTACAATTGAGCAGAGTTCTTTATATTCCTAATTTCCATTGTAACTTAGTTTCAATTGCTCAGCTATGTAGAGAATTAAGATGCATAGTGATATTTACTGACGAACTTTGTGTGATATAGGACCGCATCTCGAGGATCCTGATTGGAGCGGGTGAATTAAGAGGAGGGGTCTACTGCTTCAACGAAACAACAACAGTGAAGGTACAAGCTAATGCAGTGGGCTCTCATAATTTGTGGCATAGTCATCTTGGACATCCGTCGAATCCAATTCTTTCTTTGCTCCCTAAAGAATTAGGTGTTAGTGGCTGTTTTGGAAATAATAAAGCCGAACCTTGTGATATATGTTTTTGTGCAAAGCAAACTCGGAATCATTTTGATATTAGTGAAAGTAAAGCAGATGATATTTTTGAGATCATACATTGTGACATATGGGGTTCTTATAGAGTTCCCTCTTTTTATGGTGCACATTATTTTTTAACTATTATGGATGATGCCAATAGGGTAGTTTGGATTTATCTGATTAGGGAAAAGGGGGAAGTGGCTAGCATCTTGCAAAACTTCATTAACATGGCGAAAAATCAATTTGAGAAAAATGTGAAAATAGTTCAAAGCGATAATGGATTTGAGTTCAAATCGAGACCAATACTTCAGTTTTATTCAGAAAAGGGGATTATACACCAAACAAGTTGTGTTGACACCCCTCAACAAAATGATAGAGTGGAACGGAGGCACAGACATATTTTGAATGTGGCTAGGGCACTCTGATTTCAGGCTTACCTTCCACTAGAGTTTTGGGGCGAGTGTGCACTAACTGACTCATCAATCGAACTCCAAGTAAAATCTTAAAAGGACGAACACCGTGTGAGGTCCTATTTGGAGTAAAGCCCAGTTATGATAATTTAAAGCCTGTGGGAGTCTATGTTTTGCACATCTAAGGTCTACACCTAACGATAAGTTCGCTTCATGAAGTCAAAAATGTATCTTTGTCAGGTATCCTCATGGAAAGAAAGGTTGGAAAGTTTATGATTTGAAGACTCATGAAATATTCGTGAGTAGAGATGTAATCTTCCATGAGCATATTTTTCCCTTTGCCTCGATTGGTGATTCGACAACCACTCAAGCACTGGATGAAGGCTATGTCACGGCTAGAAATTTAGTCCTTTACACTTTGGGTCCATATGAAGAATCACAAGATGACATTGGTGGAATGATGCAGCCTAATGGAGAATCGTCCCCTGGGCCCATTTTGGCGACTAGGACAGTCTAAGATCACACCACAGTGACTATGGTTGGCAACACTTTGGGCCAAGCCGGCCAGGTGATGTTGATGGAATTACGGGCGAAGAAATAAGGGGGAGATCTCATGGGCCGCAGCATATGGGTTCAAGAAGCGCAGCTGCAGCAGATGGGGATTTGGCCCAGAACGACAGGGGGAGCATTGAAGATGGTAGTCAAGCCTCGGTCGAGCACCTGGGCCCCACTCACGGCCCACCCAGAAAGTCAGGACGGGAACGTTGCACTCCTTCCCACTTCGAAGACTATGTATGCTATGGAGCTCGATCCTTTGACCCCTCTCTCCAAGGCAACCCACTACAAAAAGGTTCCTCAGGTACACCGCATCCCTTAGTTAATTATATCACTTGCGAAAAATTCTCTAATGCTCACAAAGCCTTTTTAGTTACTATTACAAAGATAGTTGAGCCCAGGTATTATTATGAAGCCGCTAAGGATTCACAATGGAGAAAAGCTATGGCAGATGAAATTCAGGCTCTGGAAGACAATCAGACTTGGACCATTGAGGATCTTCTGCCTGGAAAGAAACCTATTAACTATAAGTGGGTCTATAAGGTGAAGTATAATTCAGATGGGTCTATTGAGAGGTTCAAGGCTCGCCTTGTTGTTCATGGAGATCACCAACTGGAGGGATTTGACTTCAATGAAACCTTTGCACCAGTAGCTGAAATGACCAGTGTGCACACCTTTCTATCAGTTGCTGTTGCAAAAGGATGGGAGCTACATCAGATGGATATTAACAATACATTCCTATATAGGGATCTTGATGAAGAAGTTTATATGCGACTTCCTCCTGGTTTTACTACTGCCTCTCCTAACGAGGTCGGTTGACTTCGAAAATCCTTGTATGGATTGCGTCAAGCTCCCTGTCAGTGGTTTGCCAAGCTATCATCAAAGCTAGGTGAGTATGGATTTATCAGATCCTATACAGATTATTCCCTCTTTACTTATCGAAAAGGGAAGATATTTCTCGCATTATTGGTATATGTGGATGACATTATTCTTGCTAGCAATGATTCTCAAGCATGTAAGGAGTTCAAGGGGTATCTTAATTCATGTTTTCGTATTAAGGATCTTGGTCCACTTAAGTATTTTTTAGGAATTGAGGTAGTGAGAGGACCACTTGGCCTTTTCTTGTGTCAGCGAAAGTATGTCCTTGAAATTGTGGATGAATGTGGCCTGTTGGGAACCAAACTGGTAGACTTTCCTATTGAAGAAAATCACAAGTTAGCATTGGCCACGGGCAGGTTTGTTGATGATCCCCGTCGATAGCGACGTCTGATTGGACGCCTTATTTATCTTACCATCACTCGGCCAGAATTGTGCTATGCAGTACACATCTTATCCCAGTTTATGCAGACTCCATGTGAGGAATACATGGATGCAGCCCGACGAGTCCCATGTTATTTGAAAGCCACACCTGGTCATGGGATCCTGTTGCATTCTGATAGTACCCTTCAGGTCCATGCTTATTGTGATGCTGAGGGGGGCATGTCCTCTTACTTATCGCTCCCTCACCGGCTATTTGGTGATAATTAGTGGCTCTCCAGTTGCTTGGCGAACAAAGAAACAAACAACTGTCTCTTGTTCTTCGGCTGAGGTAGAATATCAATCCATGGCAGCCATTACAAGTGAGCTTATTTGGTTGAAGACATTTTTGGGTTCACTCGGCGTGTTTCTGTGTACACCCATACGTCTCTATTGTGATAGTCAGGTAGCAATCCATATAGCTAAAAACCCCATTTTTCACGAGCGGACAAAATACATAGAGATCGATTGTTATTTTGTCCGTGAAAAGCTAGAATCAGGAGATCTGGCAGTTACTTATCTCACATCCCAGAAGCAATCTGCTGACATTTTTACTAAGGCGCTCGGGAAGAAGCAATTTGTGTTTCTCAAGGGCAAGCTGGGCATGATTGATCCTCATACTCCACCTTGAGGGTGAGTATTAGGAATATATTTTATAGATATTTTATTCTAAGTAGTTGTATTGTATTTGGAAACTATGTTGTAGCTTTCCTTATGTGTCAAGCTAGGGTTAATAGATGATAGTGATGTATATATTCATGCTTCATGTTAATGAAAGGTAGGAAGGTGCACACGGGATATTCATCCCCTCATATAACTCTCTCTCTCTCTCTTCCTCAAACTGTTCATGTGTTCATCATGAAAACAGTACTTCAAAAAATCTTAAGCATTTAACCCTATTGAAATTTAAACACATAGAAATATTGAATGTTCACAAATGCAATTCTGTAGCTTGTTAAAAAAGTCATTGAAAATGCAGGAGTCATATTTGAGTTGATGGCTGCTACTGATTAATTAAGACATGTACTTTGATTGGATTGACCACATTTAAGTGGTGGGGGCATACGGTAGTTGCACTTGTAGTAGGACGTTTTTCCCCTTTTGATAAAGCAATTTAATTCAAGCCCCTACCCAATTAGGTTATTACGCGCCTTGTGATTGGCAATGTTTTCCTCCCATGCAATAGGGTTTTCAACAGTGGCAGCATGATATAGATTTTTGAACCACCCATTAGCTGAAAGATCTATGCAAAATTCTATATAAAATTTCTTGAAGTATATAAAAAAATAATGCGCAGTTGATATAATCAAACTCTATCACAGATCATGTTTTTGGAGAATTTTAGAATATTCCAAGATCATCCAGAATGCTCTGGAACCTTCGAGAATATGGTGGAACATGTAGAGTGTTAAAATCTTCTAGAACACTCTGGGGTCTTCTATACTTTGTTAGAACTTTCTAGAGGCTCTAAGACCTTCTGGAGTATTCTAAGACCTTTTAGATTGTACTAGATTATTCTAGAATATTCTACACTATTCCGTAGTTGTGTAGAATCCTAAATATTTGTATAAAACATTCTGGTTGTACAATCTTAATCGTATGATCGAATAGATCTCCATCGTCCATTGAGGAGGTGGATGTATATATACACATCTAAGGGGAGCTCATTTGTATATCAAGCATTCTAAGTGCAATACGAAATGTTCTCCCAAACTCTCTCTCTCCAAGTTCTCTTGAGTATGTATGTGCTCACTTAGCTTCTCAAGTCTAAGTTAAGTAACCATCAAAGCTTACTAGCAAACTTAGGAAAGGTTCCGGGTGAGTTTGCTAGCGTTGCATGAGTTAGAGTTTGCGTGAAATTATTAACTCGTGACAGTTAGTATTAGAGCCTACTTGTTTAGAAGATCATGACTTCAAGTGTGAACGATGCCAACCCTCAACAAGGTGGCAAGAAAGAGAAGGACAAGACCAAGGATGTAATGGTCCTTATGGAGGATAGGCTTGTGGAGTTCACCAAATCCACACCCGTCCTAATGGGTAAGGTCAAGGACGTAGATAAACGTATCGAGGAGCTCAAGTCCACAAGGGATATGGATGAGTTTCGTGGCGAGATACAAGTGATATGAGCTTCGTCGTGGCTAACTTTAAGGGGGAGATCCAAACCCTTCGAGCATTGGAGGTAGCCAAGGATGGCGAACTCCAACTTGCAATCAAGGTCGGGGCTTGCATGGTTGAGGTTGGGGCATACAAGGCAGGGATCGAGGCCCTAGAAGCCCAACTCAAGGTGTGTATGGCCGCAGTAACCAATGGTGGGTCCGTCCATGTACCCACCCCTATGGAGGGAAATGCCCTAAGACCTCCCACCTTTGATGGGGCTAAGAATACAAGGGAGATCAACAAATTCTTATGGGGACTTGGGGTATACTTCAGGGCAATAAGCATCGAGGATGATGCTCAAAAGGTGAGTAACGTAACCTTCTCACTTAAAGACTTTGCCCCTGTTTGATGGCATCGTTGGTGTGACGACCTCCGAAGAGGATGAGATCGGATGTCGAGAATGAAGCAATAGCCAAGCTAGGATGCCTCCAATACAAGGAGGATCACATCTAGGACTATGTCAAGGAGTTTCAAGAACTTCTCTTAGAAATTCCATGTATGGGGGGGAAGGTGCACTCTTTTGCTTCCTTGATGGCCTATGTGGATGGGCCAAGATGGAGCTTAAGAGGCATTGTGCAAGACCTCACCTCCTCAATTGGCGCTACCGAGTCCTTACTCGTGTTCAAGAAGGACTCTTCCAAGGGACAAACAAGAAGACAAGTAGTAGCAGCAAAGGTAGGGGAAATCGGGATAAGTCTGCGGGACAAGCCAACATCATTCAAGGATAAGGGAAGGGACAAGAAGGATGAGACAATAAAGAAGTATTTATGCTTCCTTTGTAACGACCCTCATTGGGTTTTGGAGTGCCCGAAGCGTGGGAAACTTGTTGCGATTGTGATGGAAGAGGAAACAAGTATTGCCTCGATATCATACTTAAGTGTCATCCAATCCAAGGTGGTGGAGCAAGTCAGTGGCCACATGTATGTAGAAACTGAAGTTAGAGATAAGAAACTTCAAGCTATGTGGACACGGGAGCGGACACCGTGCACATGGCAAAAGAACTCGTTGTAACGACCCTCATTGGGTTTTGGAGTGCGGGACAAGCTTGGGAAACTTGTTGCGATTGTGATGGAAGAGGAAACAAGTATTGCCTCGATATCATACTTAAGTGTCATCCAATCCAAGGTGGTGGAGCAAGTCAGTGGCCACATGTATGTAGAGACTGAAGTTAGAGATAAGAAACTTCAAGCTATGTGGACACGGGAGCGGACACCGTGCACATGGCAAAAGAACTCGCCGATGAGATCAGCCTATGCCTTACAGAAAGGAGAAGAGCTATGTAAAGGGAGTTACTGCGAAGAGCCTTCCAATCTATGAAGTTGCTTGAGTTATGGACATCCAAGTTGGACCATGGAGAGGCGAAGTCGACATAACCAAGTGGAAGAGACACCACCTGGGGATGAGGTAACTCAAGAGGCAAGCATACGAAGACCCAAAGGCAATGAGGATATTGCCCGATTGGGTGGGGGAGAATATCACAGATCATGTTTTTGGAGAATTCTAAAGCGCTCTAGTGCATTCTAGAAAGTTCCAAAGCATTTTGGAGGATTCTAGAACATTTTAGAATTTTCCAGAAATGTGATCCGTGACATCTAGCAAGCACAAAAGGGGCACGTCATTATATGATATCTTTAAAGATTTTCAACCTTTTAAAGGCATGACTTATATCATTCAACTGGGCGTACATCTATAAAATAAAAGAAATTAGTGACGCTGACAATGTAAAAGAAGTGATGGGCTGTAGTTGGCGGGCCTTCATGTTGAGGTCTATAGAGTCAGGGGTTTGAATGTTTTTTTATGAAACTAATTTTTATTTAGGGAGTGTTTGGTTGGGGGGAAAATGATTTCCGAGAAAGTGGTCTTCCAATTTTTTTGTTGTTTGGCACAATAAATGATAGAAAACTATTTTCCTTGGAAAACAATTTGTCCCCTAATGGAGGAAAATCATTTCCTTTTTGAGAAGATCGGAAGTTGATTTTCTACTTTCAACTCTTTGATGATATGATTAGCTGAAATTTAGGTACAAAATTCGATTTCAATAGTTTGTATCAAAACATCACTATTTGATGGGAAAGATTAAAATAAATCCAAAACTAAATTTTCAGCTAAAATTTATTTCATTTGATCGATATTTATCTCCATTACGATAATTTAATCGACATTTTTTGCCACTAAAACAATTCAGTCAATTCGCGACTAAAATAATTTCAACGATTTGGATCGAAACTTGATCATCAGATAGAAAATATTAAAATATGATAAAATTTAGATTTTGAGCTTAATATTCTTTTATTTGGTCAACTTTTTTTTTCCACAACGACAATTCTATTGATATTTTTCACTCCTTAAATAGTACAATCAATATTTTTCACCATTACAATAATTTCATAGTTTGGATTGAAACTTGATCATCGGATAGGAAAGATTAAAATATGATCAAATCCATATTTTGAACACAACATTTCTTTATTTGGTCAACATTTTTCTCCGTCACGATAATTCAATCGATATTTTCGCCACTTAAACAATTCAATTGATGTTTTTCATCACTAAAATAATTTCAATGGTTTAGATCAAAACTTGATTATTTGAGAGGAAGTATTTAAAAAAAAAAAAAACTCAAATGTGAATTTTAAGCTCAAAATTCCTTCATTTGGTTAACATTTATCTCAACTGCAACCATTCAGTCAATATTTTCCGTCATTTAAACAATTCAATTGGCATTTTACTCTTTTTCCTAGAAAATGATTTATCTTGTACCAAACAACGGAAAATGTGACATGAAAATCAATTTTTGGGAAAACATTTTCCACAGAAAATGATTTTCCGGGAAAGCCATTTTCCTTCCAACCAAGCACTGCCTTTAGTTAGCCTTTGCGGATGAGCCATTGAGGAGGTTTCTAGGGTGGAAGGTTCTAATTTTCTTGCAGGCAAAGGGTTCCATTTTCTAATTTTTATTTAGTTAGCCTAATTTCCTTTTTTTAAAAAAAATGATTTTTATTTGCTTAGCCTTGTTTTCTTTTTTGGCTTTCAATCTTCTATTATTTGTTTGGTTAGCCTTGTTGCCTTTTTTTTTTTGGTAAATAATTTTTACTTATGTAGCCGTCTTCTCCTTTTTAATGAAATAATAATAATAATAATAATAATAATTCTTATTCTTATTATTATTATTATTATTATTATTATTATTATTATTATTATTATTATTAGCAGCAGTAATAGTGAGCATGTATCAGGGACCATTGATAAGAGGCAACTAATAATTATGAGCATATCCAGGTGTATGATACTCTTATGCACTTGAAATAATGATAGCATGAATTAATGTGCAATATCATATGTATTAGTAAATAAATGTTAGACTATATAGTTAGCAACATTAATATGATGATTTTGTTGTATATATTGTTGTTAATCATATGCTCACAAAAATGTATGGTAACTCATTAGAAGTATCTTAGTGAGAAGTACAATATTTTAGTGAGTTTCAAATGTACAATGATGTATTTTAGTGAGTGGTACAATATTTTTATAGAGCATAACTCGGTTGTATAGGACACATCGGACGGAGTCTATCTGCTCACTAAAAGTATCTATTAGCTCCCCTAAATTATCAACTCACTGGAAATATATGGATTTGTGAGTGATATCATCTGTATTAATTAGCAGATGTTAGTGACTAGTGAGCAGCATTAATACAAGGCAACCAATAATAATAATAAATGATGATATCTTATTTTGTACATTATTGTAAATCATGCTCTCACTAAAATGTATTCCAACTCAATAAAAGTATTTTAATGAATAGTACAATACTTTTAGTGAGTTTTGGATGTACAATAGCATATGTTAGGGAGCAATACAATATTTTCACCCAAGCGAAACATAGGTGGATAGGACACGTTGGTTTGGCTATGTCTTCTCACTAAAAGTATCTATTGGCTCACTAAAGTGCCTTTCGTTATGAGCATGTTGGATGAGTAGGTTAGAGTAGATTTGACTAATACTTAGTAGATTTGATTATTTTGGAAACATGTTTGTGAGGGGGTTGGAGTAAGTTGGAACAGATTGAAGCAAGTTTAACTAGCAATTAGCAGGTTTAAGCAAGTTTGAACATATTGGAGCAAGTTGGAGTAGATGGCAGATTCAATATGCTCACAACAAAGAGGCTCTACAAATGCATTTCAATTTACTAAAATATTTTAGTGAACTATATAGTATCTTTAGTAAGTGAAACTGGATGCATAGTTGCATTTTTTAATAAGCTATACAATAGTTTTAGTGAGATAAATACTCCTATGTAACAATTTCTATGATATAACAACGGCCTCAAATGCACCTATGGTCCTATTGTTGTGAGGTTCATTTTCTTTTGAATAAATAAACCAGCATTACTATCCTAAAGGAAAAAAATGGCGATCATTCAGACGCATTTCGTTGCTATAATCATCACCTCTTATCCCATATCGTTCGTATGCTTTCTTAATAAATTTGTGTACCAATTATGACATCCATTAAAGATATTAAAATGTATACATTAATGACGAGTTATTGTTTTCATACGATCTGTCAGCTTCAGCAAGTACCCCCGGGGGGAGGGGGGAGGCAAGTACACATGGATGAATGATCGTCCTCCACCAGGCCCTCGACTCTCACAAAAATGGCAATTTAGCTGTGGCTTTCGCTGGGGCTAATAACACACCAAGAATATGATGTGGGGTAAGTTTAATCTTTGCCAAATTACTTCAATAACTCATCATCTAGCTATTTCTAGACCTGACAAACAGATCATTCAGCTGGGATATGAATTAGGTTAAGTTTAAGTTGGATCATGTTTTGAGTTAAGCAATATTTCGGACCGGTTCGGTTTAGCTCAAGTGAACTTTGATTCGGATCAATTTCAGGTCAACTGATTTTTGATCCAATAAATTTGTCATGAAAAAATGAGCAACTTTGTTGTAAATGTCAGATCGGGTATGGTTTGGTTTGGGTCAATTCGGATTTCGGGTCCACTTTTGGGTAAACCTATTTCGGATATTGGGTCAGGTATGGGTTCAGATTATTCACTTCGGGTTTCGCATCTCAGGTCAGTTTTGACAGATCTAGCTATCTATGCTTTAAAGTGGCTGGCCTGCTTTTAATGTAGGCCTCCATTATAGTTAGGCTTTTCGAAAGAGACAGATTAACACACACACATATATATATATATATATATATATATATATATATATATATATATATATATATATAATATGTCAGAGTTTTAGCTACGTCCGCTACGACATAAAAGAAGAACAAAAAGAGAATTAGATGTCATACTAGGAATGTGGAGGAATTTTCCAAATTTATTATTATTATTATTTTTTTTTGGTTTTTGGAAAGATAAGTGATAATCATATTACTTCAGCAAATAGACATACAAAGTACAACAGACTACCAACAGCCCAAAAAATAGTTAGTAGTCTAAAGTCCCATAAGTCCAGCACTCTATCTGCGAAAAATAAGAGGATGCTACGCAAAACCTAAGCCCGTTTCCTGAACTTTTGTAATTCATACACAGTTGAACTTCCTATCGTGCTATTATGCAGAAAATGCAGAAGGCGCCGCCAACTATGCATTATCAGTACTCTCATGCTCATCATCCTCAAGTTGTTGTGGAT
>JAKOGI010000772.1:295000-360000 GCA_029747015.1 Carnegiea gigantea | reverse complement strand
AGGGTTTCCTAGTACCAGGACTTATCCTCTAGGCTAACATCATTCATATCATATTGTCCGAATCACATTATCTTAGCCAATTTAAAGCGTATGGGCGATAACGGATAATAATTTTGCTGCCTCTCACAGTGAAATCCTTTTTCATACATTGCACTCTCTTTTTATTTAAATTCCTTAGGGAATCCCCCGTTCAAGCAAGTTCACTCCCAAAACTGTGTTTGTAAGTTTAAAATAAGCCATCGCTTGCTAATAGTTATGGCTACTAATAAACTTTCTTTTTCAAACACACCCTTGCTTGCAAGATGGAACTTAACAACATGAAAGGGGAGGGGTTTGCATATAACACATTCAAGCACTTCATAATCAATCAATCTCAGCATAAGCCACACATGGCCTCACAATCCACATGATTGCGGTTAATTCACTCTTCACATAGCAACCGACCACAGGAAACCTCGAACCACTCATAGTTCTACCTCAAACCGTCCAACTACTATCTTGATTTTAATTTCACAATCTAGTATTCTAACCATCATGATATACTGAAAAGCAATACGTAAACTTACATAACTTGCCAACGCTTAACTTACCGAGCAAGCAAACAGCATTTAGCAGTGCGCTGCAGCCAACGGTTATAACCATATATATATATATATATATATATATATATATATATATATATATATATATATATATATATATATATATATATATATATATATATATATATATATATATATATATATATATATATATATTCATACGACATTAACTTGAAACGAACGCTTAGTAAGCTGAATTAATCTAACAAAGCATGAAACACGATTACGTTCATGTATTGCAGTTAAGGGGCAAACATGCTCATTTCGTCATTCGAATGTTGTTCCCAAGCTACTTCACAAGCATAATTCAACTAAATAGACAAGCACTGATTCGAGGCGTTCATTCATTGTTTCGAAGTTACATTTCAAGCCTAATTAAGCCATTTAAGCATCATACGATTCAAGGCGCTCATTTATTACATCGAACTTGCTATTCAAGCCTAATTAAGCCACTTAAGCATAATACGATTCAAGGCGTTCTGCGTTCATTTATTACATCGAAGTTACTATTCAAGCCTAATTAAGCCACTTACACATAACGCGATTCAAGGCGTTCATTTATTACATCGAACTTACTATTTAAGCCTAGTTAAGCAATTTGAGCATAATACGATTCACGGCGTTCATTTATTACATCGAAGTTACTATTCAGTGCACGTTAACTAATTGTACAAGTATCGATTCTAAGCATGCGCATTTCATTTCGAAGCCATTATTTGAGCATGAACTAACTTAATTAAACAAACAACGATTCGAATGTTAACATGTTAATTCGAAACTACTTTTTAGGCACGAATTAACTTAATTAAACAAATATCGATTCAGGTGCCAACATGTTAATTCGAAACTACTATTAGGCATGAATTAACTTAATTAAACCAACATCGATTCGAATGCTAACATGTTAATTTGAAACTACTTTTTAGGCATGAATTAAACTTAATTAAACAAAACATCGATTCGAATGCTAACGTGTTAATCCGAAGCATTATTAGCTTATTTCGAAGTTACTTCAGGTATGAATTAACTGAACTTAACATGCGTCAAATTAAAGTGTGCTTCAGTCGTTTCAAGGCTACTTCTAAACATGACTTAGCTAGCTTAGCAAGTATCGATTCAAGCATGAATCAACTGATTTAACATGCATAATTTGGGCCTGAATTTAATCGTACTAAACACACGTAATCAGTTCACCGTTTCAGTCAGCCTAATCAACCTTAAACTAACATGCATCTCATTCTAAGGGTTAAAACATTTCGAATTTACTAACACTTAAGAGGCAAGAAACACTCACTTGGACTCCAAGTTAGAGGACCCGATTTTGGGGTTTTGGGGCTGAATTTTGATGGTCAGGAACCCGAAATCCGCCCCCTCTCTGCTGCTACTCTCAAACCCGAAGCAAACCAACCCAAGCCCTTTTCTAGCTCTCCTTCGGTCCTGCCTTGTCGCTGGAATCACGCCCAACTGACGATTGGGGTGGTCGCGGTGGTGCTGGTGCTGGTGCTGTTAGGGTTTCAAACCCTAACCCTAACCCTCAGCCTCACTCGATCTCTCTCTGTCTCTGTCGGTGATGAACGGACGCCTAGCCGTACCGCCGTCACCGCCATGCCCACTGCCAAGAGACCTCGCCATCACCGATTTCCTCTGCTTCCGCTCAACCGCTCAACATCTCTCTCCCTCTTTGCGGTGGTCGCGGGTATAAGGTTGCTAGGCAGGGAGGCCGCGCGTGGTGTGACGACCAGTCGTCGGCGCCGGCACTGGCGCTCTCTCTCTCTCTCTCTACTGTGGTGGTCGGGGGTCACGGGGCTGGGAGCAGCAGCAGAGCTCCCCCCTCCTCTGTTGTGTTTTCGTGCCCCCAGCGAGAAGGGGATAGGGGCTTTGCCCTTTTACTCTTTTTTTTTTTGTTCTAGCTGATCAATAATTGGTACTGCTAGTCTAGTTCGTATCCTGAACTCTAAACCCGAATCGTTAATACGACATTTTATCGATTATTCATTCCAAATACATCGAGGTTCGATTTATTAATCCTCGAAACTAATTCTAAGTTTGACAACATAATCGTATTCGGGCTCCTAATCGATTTAGTACTCGTTAATAAGCTATATTAACGCATACTAAAAATCATCGAAAGATTTTCAACACTAATGATGATAGTAATATTAATAGCGACGAAAACATTTTTTTTAATAAAATTATCGTTCACATAAGCACATTAATAACAATTTAACTCGTATAGTTAATAAAAATATAATTTTACAACGTAAAAAGCAAAACTATCTGGTTAATTTAAGACAAATAAGGCGGGTCTTACACTCTTCCCTCCTTAAAAGAATTTCTTCCTCGAAATTCTAAACCTAAGTTCGGTCTTTCCTAGAATGTACGCACACAACTATGATCTACGCGGTAGATTTTCAAAAGGTTTCATTTTGTAGACACTACTTCTTTTAAATCAAAGAAAATGACTTATGGTATCTAGTCTCCTCATCGCCAATCCTCTTCAAGTGTCTACTCATTCTATTTAGGCACTGAGGGCAAATCGCATTGAAGAGGGGCAAATGAGTTGGCGTGGAAATCGTATTGAGTTTGTTTTGAAAATGAACATAGATTTTCGATAATCTAGACTCAGTTTGTATGACAAGCAATAATTCTATGCATATGCATCTATAAGTGGTCATCTAAAGGCATGACAATCGGGACAATGCATCTTAAGGTCATATACTAGTAGTCTCATTCTAAAACGTGAATTCAAGTTACCTTTGAGATCACAATGGTTAACTTAGAGATTCCTATAAAACATTAGAACAATAAGAACGTCACATAGCACCACATAGTATTATTTAAGCATAATAGCATCACATAGCATTGCATAGTATCAGCAATTCAGTATTGTCAAGCCTAGGAATCCTAAGGAGCATGAACGCGTTTAATACATACATGGCAAGCAATCTACAAAAGGAAAACATATGCACTAACATTCCTATGCCTGTACATCAATCCCAGCTAACTTTTAGGCCGTTCATTCATGACAACTTATTCAGGACAAGTCAGGTTCGTATGAAGGCAGTTAACTTAGTCAGGTTCATTCAAGGACATGAAGAAATCAGATCACTCTAAGGTAAAATCAATTGATTAGGAAGCTACCACATCGTACTAAGGTAGTAGGGACATTATATTACGCCACATCGGCAATGACGGATTTGGTGTAGCATTCGAAATCACATTGGCATTACGTAGCATCCGCGCAGAACACAACAAGGACTAAGAATCACATGTAACATAACCCAGCATTACATGTCAATAGGAACAACTTAAGAAGAAAATGCCAAGGTAAGAATGTAAATCGACTGTTTTTTTGATGGGGGAGACTTTCCCTAAGGTCCCTACTTGGAACTGATTGCCTCCTAGGTTATAAATTCATACGAGTGAAGGGTTATGGGCCTACACGCCTCCCCTATGCTACTCTAATCAAACATATAAGGGCAAGAATATATGAATGCAGGTTTCTAGGGTCGCCTTACCATGCTTCAAATATGTGTGTATGAAGTTATTCAGCTATTATGTGGAATCATAAAATTCATGGAATGCAAGCAACGAGTTAAAGGTTATGCCATGTCGTGAATTACAAAACTTAAATCATCTGGATAATCAAGTCACATACCCAACCAGACTCAAGTTAAGCAAACTCCCAGACGTGCAACAACTCATTCATAAAACATATAAATGGTCACAAATAACGAACTTAAATAACTATATAAGCTTCTATAGGCTTTAGACTGTGTGCAATGCTATAGCTATGTTTGTTTTGAGTACGGTCGACATTAATGGTCTTATAGGTACTAGTTGAGGTCTTGCGAGGTATACCTATCCCACAGGTGATTATAGGAGTCTTACTGTAGGTCGCTAACCTTAGTAGGGATCGTTTACTATGTACAATTCCAAAGTCTGCTAGGTTGTTCCTCCCTTTCGCTTTCTAGGTGTATTAGGGTTCGTTCGAGCCAAAACATCATCACCTCATTCACGAAAACAATCCGTATAATAGAATGCAAGTAATGCACGGCTTAGGCAACAATGGCAAGAAAGGGGAACAGTAGGTACACTTACGCAATGTTTAACGAGATCCTACCACTAGCATTTAGTTTTTCAAGCATGCCTGCAAAAATATCCCCTAATTTCACTCAGGCAATTTCAAATTCACAACAGCAAGGTACCATTTAGTAGGATTATCAATCATAACAACTAATTTTCCCATCATTTCTTTCCTAGCCCATTACAATGGATTCTATCGACGTACACATCTTAGCACATACACATTTACAAGCAACATTTGATACACATAAGGGCACGTATTTATGAATCTAAACTCCCTCATCATCACTAACAGAAAGCTAATCCTTTGGTGTGAGATAAACTTGGCTCGACTGTCAAAACGACATTAACATCTCAAAATCTTGAGTTTTAAAAGATAAAAAATGGCTTATCTATTTCGAATCTCTTTGTTTTTAATAAAAGGATGGTTAACTGTTTCTAGCTCTCTCTCTACCAACCTTCGAGTACGTCTGCTCACTCCATTATGGGGCCCGAGGAAAAAATTATACTTCAGGGGCAAAGATGAGCTTAGAGTTAAGACTTTTGCAATCATTCGAATTCAAATCATATGTTCTTTAAACTTTCGATTAAAATCACCAAGGCAGATAAGCGAAACAACTTTCGATTGAACTAACACTTAACTTATCCATGAAAATGCGAGCCACTCGGCCTACACCTTAGTGAATGGTTCTTTCATCCAACCAATCAGCTCACTCAAGCCGCACCTAACTAGGTAAACGTGCTAACATTCACATAAAACACACATTTGCATACAAGATAGGCATGTATCACGTCATCGTTCCTAGGCAACTGTATGAGATACAAGACTCAGGTCCTGGCCTATGGTCTCAGGACCATGCTCTGATACTAACAATTGTAACACCTCCAGCCCCTACGACTAGGAGCGTTACGTCTTCTTATTTCTTACCTAATTTCTGGGGCGAAACGGACATAGTTTCCCCTAAAAACTGACCGTTTTTAGGCTAAAAGCCTTACAATAAACCCCTGCAATTAACAGAAGCGTACAACATTTTAAAATAAGCTTAACGGCTACGCGTCGGAGTTCATAACTCAACGAGCAACTCGCTCGGAGTATTGAAACAATATAGTTCATTAATAAAGAAGAAATGAAAGATACAACTCAACAGTTCACACAACTGGAGTATTAGGGTTTACATCCCAAAACATAACTAACTTTGATCAAGAAGACATCTAACTAATTAGATGGTTGGCTCATAGGGCCACACAGAGCGACCTTATACCATATGCATTACATGAACTAGAATACTTGGTTTACATACATTCACAAACTAAGAATGCATTTTGTAACATCATCAAGCAATGAGACTACTTCACTATGGGCACACTTGACTCTCTTTAAGTAAGGGTAACTTCCATTTCAGCGTAGCTGACTTAACTTCTTTCTGTCATAAAGAAAATCTGGGGAAAAGGGGAAAAGAGTAGTGGGATGAGCAACCACACGCTCGGTGAGTATTCCTCGGCCCCTTAAACCAAAACTGTTGCAGGTAATCATACTCATAATAGTCACATATCACGTATTTATACTTTACTATCATATTAGGCATTCATAAATCCTCAAGGAAGGATCACTATTCATAAATTTTATTTTAGCCGTTCAGACTCATTTTTAGGCCTCTAAATTCCTTAACTAACAAGCACTTAAACACATAGGCAAGTATCGAGGGCTAAGCATAGAAACTTTCTTTCATAGCTTAAGCATAGGGATCTTTCTTTTTCATAAACATAACTTCTTAGCATACCATTCAGACTATGCATGAAACCTCATTCGTACGATGTGCACATAAGGTTATCTCTTTTCATAATCATACTTTTCTTGGCATTTCATTGGTATGATACGCATAAGGCACTCACACATTTCAAGTCTCATTCAAATCTCATTCACAGGGTATGCATGAAATGTGCTCATAAGGCTTTCTTTTTCATAATCTTTTCTTACTTAGCATCTCATTCATAAGTTATACTTGGAATATGCATGTAACGCCTTATTTTCATCAGCATACTTTACTTAGATCTCATTCATATGATGTGCACAAGTCATGCACAGGAAGGTTTCTTTCTTTTTACTGAAAACACTTCATTTAGCCTCTTGAGGCTCATAAAAACTCTTCTCTGAGCCTCTTGAGGCTCATATTCTTTAAAAGAGATCTCTTTCATATCGGTCACATACTGACCCTTATAAGCTTTTCACGTTTAATTCATCTGACCTCTTAATGGCCCATAAAACTTCTTTTCTGAAATACTTGAAATGGCGTAATGCCGACTGCTTTTGTTGGCTTATTATTAAAATACATCTGGTATAAGATCATTATAGGATGCTGATTGGGTGAGATCTATTCTCAACCCCATAGTGAGACGTAACGCTCATGCTTAAGCTCTTACTCCTGGGACAGCTACATATAGCATATCAGACCATTACCCTCATCAGGGTCTTCTAGGGTTCCTAGTACTAGGACTTATCCCCTAAGTTAACATCATTCATATCGTATTATCCGAAGCATATTATTTTAGCCAATTTAAAGCGTATGGGGCATAACGGCTAATAATTTTGCTGCCTCTCACAGCGAAATCCTTTTTCATACATCACACTCTCTTTTTAATTAATATAAATTCCTTAGAGATTCCCCCGTTCAAGTGAGTTCACTTCCAAAACTGCGTTCGTAAGTTTAAAATAAGCCATCGCTTACTAATAGTTATGGCTACTAATAGTTGAAACCATGAAAACTTTCTTTTTGAAACACACCCTCGCTCGCAAGATGGAACTTAACAACATAAAAGGGATTGCATATAATGCATTCAAGCACTTCATAATCAATCAATCTCAGTATAAGCCCCATATGGCCTTGCAATCCACACAATTGTGATTAATTCACAACCTAGACTCTCCCCTCACATAGCAACCGACCACAGGAAACCTCGAACTACTCATAGTTCTACCTCAAACCCTCTAACTACCATCTTGGTTTTAATTTCACAATCTAGTATTCTAACCATTATGATATACTGAAAAGCGATATGTAAACTTATATAACTTACCAATGCTTAACTTACCGAGCAAGCAAACAATATTTAACAGTACACTGCAGCCAATGGTTATAACCATACATACATACATACATGCATACATACATACATATACACACACACACACACACACACACACACACACACACACACACACACACACATACGACATTAACTTGAAACGAACGCTTAGTAAGTTGAATTAAACTAACAAAGCATCAAACACGATTACATTCATGTATTGCAGTTAAGGGGTAAACATGCTCATTTTATCATTCGAAAGTTGTTTCCCAAGCTACTTCACAAGCATAATTCAACTAAATAGACAAGGATCGATTCAAGGCGTTATTCATTGTTTCGAAGTTGCATTTCAAGCCTAATTAAGCCATTTAAGCATAATACAATTCAAGGCATTCATTTATTACATCGAACTTACTACCCTAGCCTAATTAAGCCATTCAAGCATAATGCAATTCAAGGCGTTTGTTTATTACGTCGAAGTTACTATTCAAGCCTAATTAGGCCACTTAAGCATAGCCCGATTCAAGGCATTCATTTATTGCATCGAACTAACTATTGAAGCCTAATTAAGCTATTTAAGCATAATACGATTTAAGGCGTTCATTTATTACATCGAAGTTACTATTCAGTACGAGTTGACTAATCGTGCAAATATCGATTCTAAGCATCCACATTTCATTTCGAAGCCATTATTCGAGCATGAACTAACTTAATCAAACAAACATTGATTCGAATGTTAACATGTTAAGCCGAAACTACTTTTTAAGCACGAATTAACTTAATTAAACAAACATCGATTCAAGTGCTAACATGTTAATTCAAAACTACTTATTAGGCATGAATTAACTTAATTAAACCAACGTCGATTCGAATGCTAACATGTTAATTTAAAACTACTTTTTACGCATGAATTAACTTAATTAAACAAAACATCGATTCGAATGTTAACATGTTAATTCGACGCATTATTAGCTTATTTTGAAGTTACTTCAGGTATGAATTAACTGAACTTAACATGCGTCGAATTAAAGCGTGCTTCGCTCATTTCAAGGCTGCTTCTAAACATGACTTAGCTAACTTAGAAAGTATCGATTCAAGCATGAATCAACTGATTTAACATGCATAATCTAGGCCTAAATTTAATCGTACTGAACATACGTAATCAGTTCACCATTTCAGTCAGCCTAATCAATCTTAAACTAACATGCGTCTCATCCTAAGGGTTAAAACATTTTGAATTTACTAATACTTAGGAGGCGAAAAACACTCACTTGAACTCTAAGCTAGAAGACCCGATTTTGGGGTTATGGAGCTGAATTTCGATGTTTAAGAACCCGAAATCCGTCCCCCCCCTCTGCTGCTACTCTCAAACCCGAAACAAACCAACCCAAGCTCGTTTCTAGCTCTCCTTTGGTTCTGTCTTGTCATCGGAATCACGCCCAACTGTCGACTGGGGTGGCTGCGGTGCGGTTAGGGTTTCAAACCCTAACCCTCAGCCTCACTCGATCTCTCTCTGCCTCTGCTGGTGATGAACGGACGCCCAGCTGTGCCGCCGTCGCCGCCATGCCCACTGCCGAGAGACCTCGCCATCACCGATTTCCTCTGCTTTCTCTCGACCGCTCAACATCTCTCTCCCTCTCTGTGGTAGTAGCCGGTATAGGGTTGCTAGGTAGGGAGGCCGCGCATGGTATGACGACCGGTCGTCGGCGCCGGCGCCTCCTCTCTCTCTCTCTCTCTCTCTCTCTCTCTCTCTCTGCCGTGGTGGTCGGGGGTCACGGGGTAGGGAGCAGCAGCAGAGCTCCCCCCTCCTCTGTTGTGTTTTCATGCCCCCAGTGAGAAGGAGATGGGGGCTTTGTCCCTTTTACTCCTCTTTTTTGGGTCTTAAGCTAATCAATAATTGGTACCGCTAGTCTAGTTCGTATCCGGAACTCCAAACCCGAATCGTTAATATGACTTTTTATCGATTATTCATTTCAAATACGTCGAGGTTCGATTTATTAAACCTCGAAACTAATTTTAAGTTTGACAACCTAATCGTATTCGGGTTCTTAATCGATTTAGTACTCGTTAATAAGCTATATTAACGCACACTAAAAATCATCGAAAGATTTTTAACACTAATGATGATAGTAATATTAATAGCGACGAAAATATTCTTTTTAATAAAATTATCGTTCACATAAATGCATCAATAATAATTTAACTCGTATAGTTAATAAAAATACGATTTTATAACGTAAAAAGCAAGACAATCAGGTTAACTTAAAACAAAAAGGCGGGTCTCACAATAAGTTATTCTTAGAACGCTATATCCATGTACTTATGTGGAAAGTGCCAGGGACATCGACTTGTTATGTATAAGTTTTTGAATTGTCCGTGTTGGACAGTTCAGGAATAATATGGTATTAGGTTGTGTGGTTATTAAATCGTTGCATACATGTGACAAATCCAAGGTGGTAATTCCCATTTGTTCTCTGGATACAGTTATGAAGATGAGCAACTTAATGTCTCGGTGAATTGTTTTCCCATACGCATTAGTTGTTTCATCTTTATAACTTTTATTTGGAGGACGAAGGGGAAGTGCTGTCGAATTTTTTTTAAAGTATGCAAGGATTTAACCATATGATCCTATATCATGTTATTCTTGAATTGGTTTAAGACCATCTATCCCTATAAAAGGACGTTAGTCTTGAGCATATTATGTGATGTTATGAACAGTATTTATGCGCTATGTTGTTGGTATTTCTGGATTACATTATATTTTTACATGTGTGATGAGATTGTGTTATATTCGGCTGTCTTCACAGTAGTATAAAATATTATGCAAGTATGAAAGTAGGTTAACATGATATGATAAGCATGCTTAAGTGGTTTAGTATTGTATATGCAGTATGAAGACAAATAGAGAATGGATGTATGAAAGGTTTGATGGAAAACACTTGAATAAAGAGTTCATTCCTAGGGTAGAAGAAGAGTTTATTGCGTTTGGCAAACAAGAGGAAAGTTTCAAGAAGTCAAATAAGTCGAGGTGCCCTTGTAGTAAATGTTGGCATGTGCCTTAGTTGGATGAGGACATAGTGAAATTACATTTATATAAGTATGGGTTTCACTCCAATTATTTTAATTAGGTTAACCATGGGAAGACCTATCTTGATTTAGAGGTTAATATTGATGGAGCATCAAGTGTGGAGGCAAAACCTATTCAAGAAATGGTGATGGATGCCTTTGGGCCTATGTCATCAAATTGGATTGAGGAAAATTTGGATGAACAACCTAATGAAGAGGCACAAAAATTCTTTGAAATCTTGGAGACAGCTAAAAAACCTTTGTATAATGGGTATGAGCTGTCCTTATTATCAGTGGTGTAACGACTTACAATGTGCTGTCATTGATGAAAGAAATATGCCCACCTGATAATGAGATGTCTAACACTTATTATTCCGCGAAGAAGTTGCTTGCTACTTTGCAACTTCCATATAAGAGAATTGATGCTTGTCCTAATGTATGCATGTTGTGTTGGAAAGATGAAGTTGATTTGAAAATATGTGAGCATTGTGGAGCTGATGAATATAAAAAGCAGACATTAAGGGTAAAGGTATTGGGAAGAAAGTACTAATAAACTTTTCGATAGGGCTAAGATTACAGAGATTGCATGCAACTAAGGGTACAGCAGAGCAAATGAGGCAGCATTATGAGAATCCACGTGTAAGTGGTTTCATGACTCATCCGTGTGATAGTGAAGCATGGAAACATTTCAATACGACTTTCAAGGAATTTATCGCTGAACCTCACAATGTGCGATTGGGGTTATGTACCGATGGGTTCGCTCCTTTTGGAAATTTCGGCCAGATATACTCATATTGGCCAGTAATCGTAACTCCAAATAATTTACCACATTGGTTGTGTATGAAGAAGCAATACATGTTTCTTACTTCATTAATTCCTGGCCCAAAGAGTCCTAAGGGAAAGCTTAATGTCTACTTATAGCCACTAATTGAGGAATTAAAGCAATTATGGGAAGAAGGCATTCAAATATATGATGTTTTAAGGAAGCAGAACTTCACATCGAAGTCAGCAGTCAGCAGTCATATAGATTGTAAGTGACTTCCTGGCAGATGGAATGCTATCCGGCTGGCTGACATCCGGAAAATTAGCTTGTCCGTATTGCATGGAGAGGGCAAAGACATTTAGGCTAAAACATGGGAAGAAACATACATGGTTTGATTATCATGGACAACTTCTTCCTGAAAATCATCCTTTCCGGTCCAATAAGAGTGCTTTCTTGAAGAATAACATTGAGCATTCACCTCCTCCTCCTCAGCTCGAAGGTAATCAGGTATAGGACCACATATGTACGATGCCTAACTTTATTGATTACTATGGCACAATTGATGGTCACCTTGAGCCTTACAACTGGACAAAACGAAGCATGTTTTGGGAGTTGCCATATTGGAAAGACCTTCTCATATGCCACAACTTGGATGTCATGCAAGTTGAGAAGAACATGTTCGACCAAGTAATTAATACAATCATGGATGTGAAGGGAAAAACTAAGGATGATATTAATGCAAAAAGGGACTTAGCCACTCATTGTAAGCGTCGAAGACTTCATATCTAAAGAACCAAACATGAAAATGGAGGACGAAGTGAAATCGTCCCTAATGCTCTGTATGTTATGAGTAAAGAGGAAGCGAAGGCTTTATGGGAGTGGCGAAAACTGCTTAAGCTTCCCGATGGCTATGTTAGCAATTTCCGTCGATGTGCTGATGGTATGCAAAGTTGCATAATTTTAAAAGTCGTGATTGTCACATCTTTATGGAGAGGTTGTTGCCTATAGTTGTGAGGGAATTACTTCCTCCAATTGCTTGGAAAGTCCTCACTGAATTGAGCCAATTCTTTAGGGATCTATGTGCATCCAATTTACAAATGGACGATGTACTCTGCTTAGAAAGAAATATTGCTAAAATATTATGTAAGATAGAAATAATTTTTCCTTCATTTTTCTTTAATGTGATGGAGCATCTTCGTGTGCACTTACCATATGAGACTAGAGTGGGCAGAGCTATTTAGTACAAGTGGATGTATCCATTTGAAAGGTATGTGGTTCTCATTCACTTACTATTTAGGGTTATTCATAAGAAGCCTATTTGCTGCTCATTATATTAACTTATGATGTAGGTTTTTGCATCATTTAAAGAAGAAAGCCGACAACAAAGCATGTGTTGAAGCTTCAATATGCAATGCATACTGAACTGAAGAGTTCTCCAACTTTTATGCTGTTTACTTTGAGTAGAATATTGACACAAAAACAATAGATCTTGGACGAAATATGTGTCCCAATGTAGAGGAGAACGGTGATAAACAAATTCCTGAGGCATTTTCTTCCAATGTGGGGCATGCCCTTAGTGAATGTCGTGTTAGATACCTTGAGCAACGCGAGTATGATGTAGCTCATGCATATGTTCTTCCCAATTATGAACTGTTAGAAGAATATGAAGGCTATGACTGTCATCACTAATATTGATGAATTTAAAGTGCCTTGTATATTAATCAATTCTCCATGAACATTGGCAATTTGAGGATGAAATGGTTATGTTACATCCACGTGTCAAGAAGGATGAAGTGTGGAGTAAGTTTGATAAAGAATTTCCTAAATGGTTTAAGGCAAAGGTCGATATATTAATAAAATAATTTTAGGTTGAGATGCAAATGACATATTTATTAACATGTTATTTTTAATTGCATAGGTCTTTAACTCAAATGAGAATGATGAATTCATTATAAGCTTGGCGTATGGTCCAAAGAAAGATGTGCGCACTTGGAATCACTACTACATGAACAACTACAACATTCATACTTACAAATATGGGCAAAACAAGTCAACTGCAAACTATGGAATATCTGTGAAGGGTGTAGATGACATTGATTACTATGGCATTTTGCAAAAAGTGATTGAGTTAGAGTATGTAGCGAGATCTTGCTTTTACAAGACGGTATTGTTCAATGTGAATGGTTTGACTCTATAAAGGGTGTTAATACACATCAACAATAGAAACTAGTGGATATCAACCATACGAAGAAGTACCCTACGCACAATCCATTTGTATTAGCGCCTCAAGTGATGCAAGTGTATTTCACCCCTTATCTAAGTACTAGGAACAATAGAAATCAATGGTGGGCAGTCATTAGATAAAACCAAGGTTAACAATTGAAGCCCCACTTAATGATAAACCTTTTTAAGAGGATACCAATGATAATCCTCAAACTTTATATGAGTTTGAAGAGATCCAAGAAGCTAAACATCACTCTGAAGACATTGGTGATGAGGAAGACGGTGAAGATGATTCAAGTGTAGGAAGTGATGCTAATAATTTGGAAGGGGAAAGGGAAGGGGAAGGGGATGTGGAAAATCTTTTGTTGTATGATGATGACATTGATGAGGACATTGTTGCTAACGATGATGATGTATGATTACGTATATATTGTGAACTGATTATTGTAATCTACTAACTGTGATCTATTATGAATTGTAAGTAGTTATTTGTTTGCATTATGTTATTCTTCCATGTATCCATTTGATTTTTTTAAATTTTAATCTTTATGCTTTTTTGTATGAACAAGAAGAATGACTCGAAGGAACAAAGGTTTTACATTAAATCATGGTAAGCCTATTACTAGTACGGGATCCAGTTCTGGTACCAGTCAGCTAGTTGTCCCATCTCAGTCGGTAGAGAGACAAGGCTTACGATAGGAGGCAGCATTTAGGGAGAAAGTGTTATTAAATGAGAACCATTGGTATGCATATTAGTGAATAAACTTATTTTGAGATTACTTTTGTGCTTTAAGTTCATTGTATTTGTGACAATCAATTATTAGTGTAGGTTTACTAATTCATCTTTATCACGAGCTATATCTGCCTCTATCAAGAGCTTTTATGATGGCTAGTGCACATGCATTTCGGATCTCCCTAGGGAGGAGCTGTAGCTGTGGTGGGGGACTTTTGAGGTAAAAATTTTAATAATTGGGCGCTGGAAATGTTTATGTGAGTATACTTTTTTCATATGCTTATTATTTTTTCAAACAGGGCGAATATACTTAGGCCCCAGAGCTTGCTCAAAAAGTTTACGAAGGATGGTATAGGATAGTTGGCAAAAATCTAAGGAACTTAGTCAATAAAGCTGCAAAAACCACTGATATTAAAGAAATTTCTTGGTTATCTGACAATGGGCGAATAAGGTTGAAGGCCCAGAGAAGCACCCCATAATTTCAAAAGATATCTACGCAACGTGATTGAGACTAACTACTAACACTGCAAGCGCATAGGTAGCCGTAGTATAGATAAAGATATCGTTCCTCGGGGACTAATGTAACTTACTGAGTCTTGTCCGTCAGAATGCGCTAAGTAAAATTTCAATTCAAAGGATCTTGATTTAACTACTTCTAATTCACTATTCTGAATCAATCAAAGAGAAAATATGTCTAGGAATTCTCACAGTTATGAAAAACTATTGGATCAAAATGAATAACATGTGCTTTTCTCTAATCGGTTAGTTTTGAGGAATTGTAATCTATCTAGAAATTTGATTTATTCTTTCGAAATCAATCAAATTTGCCTAAACTAAGCACAAGTCGTTCTTTCAAACTAATTTGCCTTAATTTAGGTTAAATATATTCGATTACTCGCTAGTCCTCCTAACATACAAATCTCTCTTTTGAGATGACTCAACGCTAGGTTTAATGAAGCAGTCTAACAACCAAATGTCACCTTTCAGTTTTTCATGCGGTTGTTTCAAGTGTGTAGGCAAACGTTGGCCAAAAATCTACTAACAACATATCAAACACTTGATAAACGAAATCAAACCAATCATTAAAATAAGCACAATTCTATAAGTTAAAACATGATCCAATAGCACTTATATAAACTACTGAATCCTTACACAAAAGAAAGCTACTTAGACATGATTAAGAAATAAACAAAACTAAACAACAATTCGGCGAAATCTGAGAGAAAGGCTTGACTGAGATGGCCTTGAACCAAGGGCTTCAAATCACCTCAAAAACCAGACACATGCACTGAAGATTTCTCACCAAAACTAAAAATCAAACTATAAAACAGCAAAATTTGAGAAAGAAAGAAAACTAAACTAAACTCTAATCTAGGCTTTTGTGTGCAAGGAATGCTTAAGGGATTCCTTCTAATGCTGTAGAATGAGGCTATTTATAGGAGAGCTCGCTTAATCTCAGCCACACAGTCGGAGGAAGATGAAGAGGCAGCAGTTACAGGCTCACCACGGTCTGTGGGGTGCACCACAGTCCGACCGGGGTTTGGGCTGGAATCAGATTTCTGCTCTTTTCTTACTCCACGGGCGTAGCAACTCATGGTTGTCCATGGGGAAGGTCAAAATACATCTATTTATGGTCAAATGCTCGGTAAAAAGACTTTGCAAATCACATCAAATAACTATATCCAAGCATAAATCGAGAATAGGGGTCTAAATAATAACAATGAGCACATAATTCTCCTAAGAATTGACACAAAATAGCCTTAAGACGATGTATACATTAAGGACTTATCAAACTCCCCTATGCTTAAACTGTTGTTTGTTCTCAAGCTATATGCTAAAAAAAACTAAAAATTTACACGACCTCCTCAGGATAGACATAGGTGACATTCAAATGACAAAGCTAATCCAAAGGTAGCCCAAAAAGATGCAAAAATTATTAATAAACACATTAAGGAATGAAATTTCCGAAAGCCTTTTGATAGACCACAATGTAAAACTTAAATCAATCTTCCCCCAAATCGTCAAATACAATCATTCCAGCGTATGAAACAAGTAAGGCTAGCAAGGCCAGTAGAGCCTCACTATAGTTATGTGGCTCTCATCACTCATGTGTTTAATAATAATGAAGGTTCTCTCAATTCTCATTCCTTAGACTCAAATCTACCATAAACTTGACAAGATTCTCAAATTCACCATCACTAAAATGCAAACACACTAGACAATCATGAGGACTTTCATAGGGATGTAATGGGGCTATGGGTAAAGGTAAGAGGGGAACAAATGTTTTGGAAATGAGGAGCTAAAAGCCATAGATTAAGACCCAAATAATTCCTAATGCATCATACTACATCCTTCTTAAACCATATCAATTCATCAACAAGATAAATCCCAAATTGAAGAGGGAAAGTGTTAAAAATGACAAATGACTTACAATTCCACCAAGGCTAATACTTTCTTTTGATTCTTTTTTTTTTCTCTTTTGTTTGTTGTTTTTTTTTTGTTACTTCACTTTTTTTTTTCATTTTTGTTTTTTTTTCATTTTTTTTTTGTTTTTCTAAAAGGATAGCCAAGAGGAGATCCATAGCGAACTTTAAATTTCAACTCTTCTCTAAACTTTGTATAATAAAATAAAGTATTTATCAAGATCTCACATCCCTGCACCAAACAACCAAAATTCACTAAAAGACAACAATCCACCTTACTAATGTCTTATGATGCATAAGAATGAAACATTCCTTTAGTCTTGGCTTAAGGCAAGACAAGTATTTTGCCATGGGCTATAACAGGAGGTTTAAATCAAGAAAAACGGATATAAGCTCAAAGGAGCTAGCAAGGGATACAATACACAACAAATGTGGCTATTTGGCCGTGTGTTTTAACAAATCAAAGAAAAATTGCCTCAATCATATTGTCTAAATGCATATGCGAAATGTGATCTTGAACTAGAATCAAAGCAAGTTCTAGAGAATTAACATCAAGGAAGAGTCACACATGAAAGAAATTATGAGACTAAAAATGATGAGTAGCCTCTAAAACCTCAAAATCTCGCGGGATATCTACCAAGGTCAAAACCAGCTCACTAGTAAACACATGCCAAAAATCATGTAAAGGCTCATGGGGTAAATCAACTAAAATTCAACACGTGGTCAAAACATGGAGATCATCTCGAAAACTCATTTGCAAACATTTTATGCACAATTCGGGCGAATTAATGGATCGATCTAAACCATAGAAATCTACCAAATCTACAAAGATCATCGTCGGAGGATATTTTTTTTCTTAATTTTATATTATATATTTTTTTCTTTTTTTTATGCATGCTTCTACAAACAATGCAAACTAAAAATGCAAAGAAACTAAGAAAAGAAAGAAACTAAAATGTAACCTAGAATGAAAAGAAAACTAAATGCACTACTAAACAAAACTAAAACTGAAAATCAAAAACTACAAAAACCACCACTAAAAACATATACAAAGCACAATCACACCAAAATAGAAACAGGCATCAGACGCGAAATATGATGGCAAACTCCATCATGCTTGAATCACAATTTGCCTTCAATGTGGGCACAGAGCAGAAAAAGGGAAGGGGAGAAGCACATAGCATTTAGAAAGGAGGTGATGGAGGATAGAGTGGTTGGCCATAGGAGATATGCCAATCTTACTAGGTATCTAGATATACCCTATAATCTTGGAAATATTGGGTCAGCGAAGCAAGCAACCCATGAAGCTCATCATGGCGCTCCTGGGCAAAGTCCCGAAGAGCGGTGCTCTCAGAAGCCACAAACGCTCAGAGGGAAACTTGCTCCTCTTGAATGGACCTTAGGGTGTCTTGAATATCGGAATAGTCAGGAGGGGGTGCTTGAGAGGAAGAACTAGGTCCGGCTTGACTAGAGTGAGGGGTTGGATGATGGGGTATGGATTAAGCAATCTCCTCATCACCAGGTACCCAATAAAGGTTGCCTCAGTGAAGAAGGGTGTTGCGATCGACATTGAGAAGTGGCAAAAGCTGGTCCCTAAGGTAAATCCAACACAAATGGCTAGCCTTAACTTTACAAAAATTCATAATCACAAAAGCTACTTGATCAGGCCATTCAGACTTAGAAACTCTATCCTCAGGGTTGGGCTCAACTACCAAGAATCTAGCAATAGTAGTTACAATCCCACCGATGACTATCCTACCTTTAGTGCTAAGAGCAGCACTATGTAATTATCTAGCTAAAAATGAACCCGGGTCAAGCTGATCACCATCATCCATACAGGACAAAAAGTACAGCTTAGAAAGTCTCGGGACATTCTGACTATCATCACGAGCAAACAATGAACAAGCCAAGATATATTGAGCTACTCTAATCCAGGGGTTCATAATATGTGTGCATTTTGATAAATTGGTACTGTACCTAACACTCCCCGAAAGTTCACCCCGAAACGCATTCGGGTTGAATTCGCGGGGGACTTAGCGGTGCGATAAATCCATGCTAGGTGGAAAACTGAAAATATTGTTGAAGGTACCTAAGTTCAGTTCATACAATTATCCCTGCAAATAAAATGATATATATCTTGCTTGACATTAAGGCCCTCTAGTGACCTCGACATGGAGTGTACTAGGGAATTCTAGGGTCAGGTCCCTATATGTATGCTTTTTAATTTCTAAAAAGTGTCCCATACCACCTTTTGTAAACAACTATCTAATATCATCCAACATTCCCAACCGAGCATACAAATCTTCATCATAATATCTAGTTGCTACAACCACATGTTCATTCAAACAATTGTACCTAGCAACATGATCGGGATGTGTTAAACCAAGAGGGTGAGGAATGTTACCTCTAGCACGCACGGTGGCGGATGTTCGGGATGTCCTTTGAGGTTGGTGGTGCTTGACTTGAAGAGCCAACCTACTTGGTGCTCATTTGTGTCTTGTTCGGTGCCATGGTTGCAAATTCTAACCAAAAACATAACTAAAACCAAAAATAAGAACTAAAACCTAGAAAGTTGAGGAAATTAAACAAAAATATGAAGGAGAAGAGAGAGAAAAGGATGGGTATGGTGGATGAGACTAGTTTGAAGAAAAAGAAGAAGAAGGAGAGTGAATTTATGAAGAAACATGAAAGACTGAGTGAAAGGGGATGATTGGTGTGAAAAGGATTAAAAATGGTGAAGAAATGAGGAAGATTGAAGGTGTGAGGTATGGAGAGTTTAGAGAGAGAAAATGGTGGTCGAGAGAGAGAGAAAGAGTATGTCGAGAGGTTAAAGAAGAAGTGAGGGAAAGGAAAGGGCACCACGTTTAAAAACCTTGACTGCGGGCCATAGCAGCACACCACGGTCCATGGCCTTCACCATGGGCCAACTGTGGTGTCTGCTGGTCCTCGATTTTTTTGATTTTTCTGGGTTGGCATCCCACGGCCGTATTTCTGGGGGTACTAACTGTGGTGCCAACATTTTATTCATATTTATATGTTTTTCCATGTCTTTGTGTCTTCTCCCTTTTTTTTTTTCTTTTTCTCTCAAATCACAAATTATAAAAATAGTAAGAAAAAGCTCAAGGAAAGAAAAAGGGAAAAGAAAAAGGATTTGAGTTGCCCCCCAAGAAGCACTCTTGCAAGGTCAAGAGCTTGACCCTTTTCTATGCTTGGTCTGGATTAGATAATGTATGGACATTGGCTTTGTCCCGGACCACAAAATTAAATTTCTTCAGTCGAAGGTACCATCTTAAAAGTTCTGGCTGCAGGTCCTTCATCTTCATAATTTGGTGCCATAATGCATAATCTGCATACAAAATAAATTGCTTTTGTGGCCCATCAGACAGGCTACCATCAACTTGCTCAACCCTTACATCAGAAACTGCATCAAAACCTTCCATAGCGGGCATAGAGAGAATAGTTTGTGCAAATCTGCAATAATCACTCATGGAAGGCTCATTAGGAATAGGGGCCTCAATTTCGGGCTTGGTAGGTGGCGTAGGAGCAGCAAACTCCACTTTAACATACCCTTGGTTAGGGTCCTCATAAAAAACCTAGTCAGAATCAGGGGGATCTTCATAATTCAAGACATCTTCCATATCAAACTTAGGGGAGAGGGCTAATGCACCCAATATAGAAGAATGAGGGGAAACTACGTCCTCCTTTCTGTGACTAAACACAGCAAAGTACCCTTCTACCTCAAAAGATGCACGGCCCTCTCTTACATCAATGGGGTAACCAGCTGTCGCCAAAATGGGCCGACCTAGGGTAATTTGAGCATCGTGGGTTTCAGGCATATCAACTATAATGAAGTCCTCCAACACCCAAATATCTCCTATATTGACTGACACATTATCCAATTTACCTATAGGTTACGTCATAGAACCATCAGCTAACTGTAGTGAAAAAGGTGCGACTAGTAATGGTCCTAGGCATAGCTTGTGAAACAAAGAATATGGCATTATATTGACATTAGCAACTAGATTGCATAGACCTCTCTCAATTTCTACCTTTCCCACAATGCAGGGGATAGAAAAACTACCCTGGTTAGGGAACTTAGGGGGAAAAATGGTGGGGATCTCAACAGTGTCGTTCTCTTTGAATGTGGTAGTCTTGCCATCATTATTTCTCTCCTTATTTTCAACCATGATTATCTCCCTACCCACTTCCATTGATGTATCCTCAGAGTCAGTTAAGTCCTCTTCTTTTTTCATGGTAACACGGTTACAGTATTCACGAGGGTTAGGTTCGGGCTTGCTAGGAAGTCTATCTGAGGGTATAGATGAAAAACTAGCCTTTTGGGCAATTTGAGTTTCTAACGTCCTATTGTGAGTGGTAATCACATCAACCTTTGAGGCTAATTGCTTAATATACTCATCCTGTTTCTGTTATGCCATAAGCATGGTTTCCATCATTGCTTCTAAATTAGCCTTTTGGGGCATCTGAGAAGGGAATGAGGGTCTTTGAAAACTAGGGGGTGGTCTAGCATTCATAGGGGGCACATTTGATGGGTTTGAATTAAATCTATAAGAGAAATTTAGATGATTCTTCCAACTCAAATTATATGTATTAAAGTAAGGGTCATTGGTCGGTCTTGGGTTGAAATTTTGAACATAATTAACTCCATGAGGGTCTTGGGAAAAGGACTCCCAACTTGACAATTCAAAGTCACATGCTCAACAGAACCATAAATTTCACAAGGGAAAGGGGCGCTAGAATTCACAGCATTAACGTTCATGCGGTCTAGTCTTTGAGTCGTGGCATTTACTTTAGTAGAAAGTAAAGTAAGTGCATCAATTTCAAGCTTACCTCCAACCCGTTTGGGTTGGCCTCGTTGAGTGGACCATTGAAAGTTATTTAGTACCATCTCCTTAATCAGATTATATACTTCATTCTCAGTCTTACTCATCAGAGTTCCTCCTACCGCCACATCAATAGTGGACCTCACAAACTGGGTCACACCATTATGAAAGGCTTGGATAATCATCCAACGTTGAAGACCACGTTGGGGGCACAAAAGCAGCAGATCTTTGAAACGCTCCCAGGTTTCATAGAGCATCTCATCATCTTTTTGCATAAAGTTGGTGATCTGATTCCTTAGGTTTGCTATTTTGCTTGGAGGGAAAAACTTGGCGAGGAAGGCTCTTATCAACTCATCCCAGGCGATAATGCATCCAGATGGCAAAGAGTGTAACCAAGCCCTTGCCTTATCCCTTAATAAGAAAGGAAATAAGCACAGGCGAATCGCATCACTGGAGACTCCATTGAGCCTCAATATGTCACACACCTCTAAAAAGTCCGAGAGGTGTAGATTTGGATCTTCCAAAGGAGTTCTGCCGAACTGGGATTGCTGCACTAACAAAATGAGTGCCGATTTGAGCTCAAAATTATTGGCATCTATAGTAAGGCGAGCGATGCTTGAGGCAATCTCTTGGACTCCAGGAGTAACGAAATCTCGAAGAGTCCTTCTTTGGCCACCTTCTCCTCTTACCATGTTTGAATTCGTTCTTGCCTCGCACCTTTGTTCTTCAATCCTTTGCTTTTTCCTCCTTAAGTAGAAAGTCCTCTCAATGTCTGAATCGAGTTCGTACAAGATCGGACTTCACATAAATAGAAAAAATTCCTGCAAGCACTTTCACCAACACTACCAGCGCAGTTAAACAAGAAAAGAAAATAAAGATAAAAGATAATAAAATACTTAGTCACTTTCGCAAGACTATCTCAATAGTTAACAATGTAGTCCCTAGTAACAGTGCCAAAAACTTGATTGAGACTAACTACTAACAATGCAAGCACACTGATAGCCGTATAGATAAAGATATCATTCCTCAGGGACTAATGTAACTTACCAAGTCTTGTCCATCAGAATGTGTTAAGTAAAATTCCAATTCAAAGGATCTTAGTTTAACTACTTCTAATTCACTATTATGAATCAATCAAAGAGAAATTATGTCTAGGAATTCTCACAGTTATGAAAGATTATTAGATCAAAACGAATAACATGTTCTTTTCTCTGATCGGTTAATTTCGAGGAATTGTAATCTATCTAGAAATTTGATCTATTCTTTCGAAATCAATCAAATTTTCCTAAACTAAGCAAAAGTCGTTCTTTCAAACTGATTTGCCTTAATTCAAGTTAAATATATTCGATTATTCGCTAATCCTCCTAACATACAAATCTCTCTTTCGAGATGACTCAACGCTAAGTTTAATCGAGCAGTCCAACAACCAAATGTCACCTTTCAGTTTTTCTTTCGTTTGTTTCAAGTGTGCAGATAAACTTTGACCAAAAATTTACTAACAACATATCAAACACTTGATAAACAAAATCAAACCAATCATAAAAATAAGCACAATTCTATAAATTAAAACATGATCCAACAACACTTGCATAAACTACTAAATCCCTAGACAAAAGAAAACTGCTCAGACATGATTAAGAAATAAACAAAACTAACTAACAATTCGGTGAAATCTGAGAGAAAGGCTTGGCTGGGATGGCCTTCAACCAAGAGCTTCAAACCGCCTCAAAAACCAAACACATACACTCAAGATTTCTCAGCAAAACTAAAAATCAGACTAGAAAACAACAAAAATTTGAGAAAGAAAGAAAACTAAACTAAATTCTAATCTAAGGTTTTGTGTGCAAGGAATGCTCAAAGATTCTTTCTACTGCTGTAGAACGAGGCTATTTATAGGAGAGCTCGCTTAATCTCAGCCACACAACCGAAGGAAGACGAAGAAGTAGCAGTTACAGGCTCACCACGGTATGTGGCGTGCACTACGGTCCGACCATGGTCTGGGTTGGAAGCGGATTTCTACTCTTTTCTTATTCCACGGGCATAACAAGTCATAGGTGTCCATGGGGGAGGTCGAAATACATCTTTTTATGGTCAAATGATGGGTAAAAAGGCTTAAAATCCTGCAAATCATATCAAACAACTATACCTAAGTATAAATTGAGAATAGGAGTGTAAATAACAAGAATAAGCACATAATTCTCCTAAAAATTGACACAAAATAGCCTTAACACTATGTATACATTAAGCACTTATCACAATGCTTAAAGAATAGGACTGAAGGGCCAAAAGTAGGAACCCTTCATAGTTAAGGATCCATCTGAACTGCAGATCTTGTAAGGAAAATGGTATAAACTTCAAATAGTAAATTTTTTTCTCTAATGTGTTATACATAATGTAGCTTTCTGATGAATTAGTTGCATTTTTTTCTTTAGATGAGTGAAGGGAAGACTCCTACCCCCTCTATATTGTTTGCACAGAGTCATAGCAAGGAGGATGCTCAATCTGAGAAGATCTTTGTAGATGATAGGCTCAAAGCTTGTGGGTATGAACATAATTTCACAATTTCTTATTTGGTTTTTGTGAATTTAAAGTTTGGTGTCTATTTTATGTTATTTGTATTTCTCTTATGCAGTTTTTGAATGCATAAAAACCATTGTGATAGGAAAAATATGAGGCGCTTAGAGTTCAGCGTGGTATTAAAGAAGGGACGCCTAAGGCAGAGCAGCTATATTATGACGTATCAGGTGCATGGAGTAAGAAATCTGCCATCTATGGGTTAGGTAAAATTACGACATTGTTTTATGAGAAACCAACTGCCTCCACTGTCTCTATGGGTTCTACATATACTCCCTCCGAATACTCTAAACTGCACTCTGAGCTTTAATCAACCCAGCAACAACTCGATAAGCAGAGGAGACTCGTAAAGAATTAGCAAAAGACCATGGAGAATCAGCAAAAGATTATGGAGGATCAGCAACGCCAATTTGAAGAGGCGATGAGACTCATCCACAGACTTCAATCGAGAGTCGACTTGTTGTCTGATTTGAGTTCTAACCCATCTGACTAATTCTTAGTAAGTTGTAACTTATGGTTTGCAGCACGAACTTTGGTTGAATGTTATCATTTGGTAGTGTAGTTTGCATCCTAAACTATGGTTGTGTTGGCAGATGATGTTTGTTGGCACTTGTTAGATCTCTTGGTATCCATAACTGTGAACTGATGTTGTTCCTGGATTAGTGTATTCAAGGAACTTTGTTGGATGTGAGTTTGTTTTGGAGATGGATGGTTGTTTTTGTATCTGTGGATGAGTTTTTAGGTGTTATTAATGGTTACTTGTGCATTTATGGATGAGTTCCAAGCGTTGTTAATGTGTAAACTGAGTATTGAAAAGAGAAATGCGTATGTACAGGAAATGTGGGAAAACAACAAAAAGTTGCCAAAATTTATCAAAATTCACGATGGATTGTATACAATTAGCGTCGGATTGGCCAAAAATTTTCGGCCAAAATTGGAATTTAACGTCGGATCAAGTTAACCGACGCTATTAGCATCGCATCATCTGACGCTAAAATGCACACATTGGACGCTAATGAGGACAGTGACAACACATTCTGCTTTGAATTTGGCGTCGGATTACTTATTAGTCTTTATTATCATTGGATATGTCCGACGGTAAATAGGCATATCAATCTCTATTAGCGTCCATTTCTGTCCGATGCTAATTTGCATTGACTGGATATCCGACACTAAATTCGACTCGAATAGAGACGGATTTTGGATCTGATGCTAAATTTTTTTAGCGACGAGGGTCTTCGCGACAAATTTTCATCCGGTGCTAATTTGACGCTAAATTGTTTTTGCATCAGAATATTGCTATTGATGGCCAGTTTAATCCGACGCTAATAGTGAGGATTCTTGTATATCATCACTTTGCTATGCATCAATATTGATTTTGTAGGCTAGTTTAGTTGGAGGTTTCCATGAAATAATTTTGTGCTCAGTATTGTGAAGGTGGCCGGGCATCTTACAAACATCAGTAAGATCCCTGCAAATGCTTTGCCAAACTAGTTTAGTGAGCAGACAAACTTTATCAAATACACACAGATTCCTATAATACTAAATATGCCAGACAAGAGTAGAAAATTGGATAGGCCAAAATGGTGGAAAATTCAATGACAGATTAGAAGTGAACTACTCCTTCCAATCCAATCTGAAAAACAACTCATAATTTTGAATAGATGAATTAGGAAGAAACTTAGCCAAAGTCGTACTTGCAAATGGATAATCTTGAAAGAGATGTATATGTGCTATATGGCCTTCAATCTCATAGCCACAAATGACACAAGTAGCTAATAAGTTGGGAACAAAGTGAGCTAAAAGTGAAGCCACAGGAAGGGATTGATGATGCTAATAAATTGGGGACAAAGTGAGCTAAAAGTGAAGCCATAGGAAGGGATTGATAATGAAGACTCCACAAATGAAATTTCATTTTAGCAGGTAGTTTAAAATCCCAACTAGTCTTTGCTAGCAAAGCGGGAGGGGGGGTCGAGTAGTATTCAAAGCCTTATAGATTCTAGCAATTGAAAAAAGGAGCGTAAGATCCCTGATTCTAAGTCATCAAATCAGCTTGTGATGGGTCAGAAGATAGAGGGCATTGAAGAATTTTTTATTTTTTATTTTTTTAATATAGTGCATTGGTACCCATTGGTGAAGTTTCCTTCCATCCCAACTTCCTTCACTTAGGAAAAAACCTACCCTTAGATTAGAACAAATTTCAGGGGGGTTTGTCTCCATTTGAGAAGCCAACGCTCTAGATGGCAACCACTTATCATACCAGAATGAGGTACTCCTACCGTTTCCAAGACTAATGCACTTGTTATTGAAAAGAGTATCTTTTAAGCGGAGAAGACTTTTCCAAAAAGGGAGTGATTAGCTTTGGATTTTGCAAACTCTAACTTAGTCTTATGTAAGTATTTAGCCCATATTAATTCTACCCAAGGGATATGCCGTTTCCAGTAGGACACCAAAAGTAATTTCAAAAGAAAACCCTTATTCCATTGGGCTAAAATTTTAATGCCTAATCCTCTGCAGTGAGATGGCAAGCAAATTGTCTTCCAGCTAAGCCGAGCTAGATATATAGAGTTACCCGATGCATTCCATAGAAACTTCCTCATAATTTGGTCCATTCCTTTGATGATTGTAGGGGGCAGGAGGGTAGCTTGCATATGGTAAACAAGCAACAAAATAAGAACATGCTTAATCAAAGTAACTCGGTAATTCGCCCTGCAAAGTTAGTAAGCTTAGTTTGCCATCCTGCAAGACGTTTGCTAAATTTAAGTAATGAATCCTTATAATAAACGTCTTATAATCAACCTTTTGAGGTTTATGGGTCACTACGAGAATACTAAGGTATTTTCTAAAAGAGGTTGATACAGGAATAAGAACAGAATGAGATAGGACTTTAGAAGCCTATGGGGTAATGTCTTTCGAAAGATAAGTTGAGACTTCAAAACATTGATCCCAAGACCAAAACCATCCCCAAACGTTTTAAGCGTTGAGATCATAGTACCTAGATTATTATATAGAGTAGCCGCACTAAACAACACTACATCATCGGATAAAATAAATGCGATGCTTGGAAATGGTAAAGCTTAAAAGGAATCCATCAATGATGGGTAACTTTAGATTGAATAGGACAAGAAAGACATTCCATGTAGAGAGCAAAAATATAAGGAGATAAAGGATCACTCTGTTGAATTCCTTGAGAAGGTTTGAAATTAGGACTAGGATGGCTATTCCATAAAACTTGCATAGTGCCAGAAGTTATGCAACTCATAATAATGCTACTTATCTTCAATAGGAACCCAAAGAACAACAACATATCCTCAATAAAGGACCATTCTAAACTATCATAAGCTTTAGAGAGATCAGCTTTAGAGAGATCAACTTTAATAGCCACCGATTTAATTTTGTTATGATTCTTCGCTACGGAATGTGCAAGTTCAATTCCTTTACTAAACTTATATTATGCACAATATTCTCCGTGGTATAAAGCTACACTGACTAAGGCTAATACAATCGTTCAAGAAAGGTTTAATACGGTTCACAACTAACTGGGAGATAATCTTATAAGAGATATTACATAAACTATTAAGTCGTAAATCAACTACTTTTCCATCGCTTCTTTTTTTAGGATAAGAGATATAAAGGTTTGATTAGCACTGCTAATAGCCTTTTGGATTAAGCAAAACATGATTTGCAAAATCAAGCAAAGATGCGTAGGCCATTTGCAATCGGAATTTAGAAAATGGGCTTGGATGCCATATCGGCCCATATCGGGCAGGGGCTTTGAATGAACGCATGCTAGATAAAGATTCTTTAACTTCTTCCAAATCTAATCCAATTGGGTTTTGTCTTTGAAGAATTTAATCAAAGGGTGTGAACCAAGGCTAGATGTATCACAGGACCTAACAGACTTGATAAATCGAATAAAATAATTGGGAACTAGATTTGCAAGATCATGATGACCTTTAATCCACTATTCATTTTTGTCTTTAAGCATAGTGGTATGATGTTTACCTTGTCGAATCTTAACAAGTATATGAAAACAACGTGTGTTAAATTCTTATGTAAGGTGCTTGGCCCCTCTTCTGCACCAAAAAAATCCTTATGTAGAAAGTTACAAACCCACGCCTGTTGGGCCCCTTTTCTCCAAATTACTCAATTTACCATATAAAATAAATAGCTTAGATTGGAGAGCTTCTAGAAAAGGGCTAGACCCAATCCCTAATGCACATTGAATACCCCTTATCTTTCATTTCTTAGCACCAATATTACCAAACATCAGCTTATCCCAAAGTGGAGCTCTGGAATGAAAAGCAGTTATATTCTAAGTGAATGGTTTACTGGGTTGCCAACAAGTTTGAAAAAATCTCTCAAATCCTCATGTTTAGTTCAAGCAACTAAACCCCGAAAAGGATGATTAACTAGTGGTTTATCTAGACTTAAATCAATCAACACAGGGCAATAATCAGAATACAATCCAGGGAGATAGGTTACATGCGTATGAGGATAAACCTGCAACCAACTAGGATTTGCTAACGCACGGTCAAGACGTTCCGTGAATGTGATTGACTCTTGGATGACCATTATCCCATGTAAACATAGGCCTAAAAAATCCCAAGTTAACTGAAGCGGAAGAATTGATGAAGTTAAAAAAAAGCACGATAATTAGACAAACGAAAAGGCCTACCTCTTCTTTTTTCTACCTTGGTCGTCAATGTACATGTTTAAATCGCCTAGAACCATCTAAGGATGAGTAGAAGGGGGGGGATCCCTAACTAAGTGATTCCAAAATTATGGTCGAAGAGTAGGAGAACTAGGTGCATGAATGGCAAATGAAACCAATTTCGGTTTAGCTGGCGCCATCATTACCAGACTATGGAAAAGAGATGGCTATAAGGATATAAAATCAATTGTCTGAGTAGGGTATTTCCAAAAATACCGAATACCTCTTCAGCAGTTCATACGTTCCACAAAATAAAACTCAGAGAAACCAAACCTCTCCCTAATCCTCCTAACTAACTCAACTAGCATAGGTGCTTCAAAAAGAATAAGGGTGAGGGGTTAATGTTCACAGATTAAGTCCAATGAGAAGACAAATAAATTGGTGGAGAGCTTTTTTTGACATTCCAAATCAAGATTTTTCGAAAATTACTGGTCATGTGCATTGGAGGTGAGGGTGGGGATGCAACCTCTTTCAACCGCTGAGGGTAGGTCAGAATTGGCTAAGGCAAGGGTTTCCTATGAAGATGGAACCACAGGGTTGGGATGTTCGTAATTAAGTGGTTCAATGGTGAAACTAACACCCTCCTGCTAAGTGTGTGCCTCAGTGGGACATCGTAATAAACTACTAGTTTCAGGAAGGCGAAGGGACGTACTAGTTTGAAGTATTGAAGAAGGTTTCTAAAGTGGGTTAAACCTACTTCGTCTCCACGCTCTCCTATGTTTGAGGCTACAAAATGTGCTAAGTCACCACTGCTTGGCACATCTGACAGTGTACCGCCTCTTGGAGAGGGCGGTTCAATTGTGTTACTGGTTCTATCAGAAACAGCCATAAGGCTAATGTTGGAAAATGAAGACTCAAATCGCCTTAAAGGGGGGTGAATAGGGTGATCATAAAAATATTAAAATTAAAATTGAAAGCAAATGCAGAAATTAAATAGAGCCAATGTACATGGATATTTTAACGAGGTTGAGCTTTAATCAGGCTTAAGTCATCGCCTAGAGTTATTCAATACTAGGATTCAGCTCTCTACTTCTCTTATTAAGATGAATTCTTTTACAATCTCTCAGAGCTTTTCCACTCTAGAGATCCCAAATACTTAAACCATCCTCTTAATTTAAGTTTGGGGGAGTTACCTCACAACTCCTAAGTTCACTTCTTAATAAAGAACAATTCCTCACACCTTAATTTTTAATCTCAAAACAAAGCTTAGTATAATAGCTTAATATGTAAACTCAATGCTTTTTCAACTTGCTTGGATGCCTTACTCTTGCTTTTGTCGCCTCTATTTATAAGCTTAGTAGTCCTTAGATAAATCAGCCAAGAAAGGAAGTTTCTGCCTAGAATATATTGAAATCTCATTTCAGCCCCTTGAATTCTGATCTGTAGATTCTGATTTGATTTTTTGCAAGTTTACCATGGCAGATGTTGACGTGAAGTTGCCTAGGATATTTTCCTTGCTCTTGTAATGTAGATAATGCTAGTAATTATTTAGAATCAAATAAAGTAACAAGTGATTTGATTTAGATTAGGATGTCATCATTCTTTCACATTTTTGATATTGTTTTGCAAATCAATATCATGTCAATGATTCTTATATAATCGCATTAGCATAGTTAGTAGGATATTTCTTCATCTAAGTCAATTTTGCAATACCAAATCATATACTCTTGTCATGGAAAGTATATTGAGATTGAAGTAAGGCAACATTATCTTTAAGTGATCTTGTATGATTTTCAGAATTTAAAATTCAAATTTAAATAGGCTAGAACATGTTTTCCAATCAAATAAAATCCCTTGATTTTGAATGATACCCACGTATTTTCTTTCCATAATCATTCACATGATTCACTAGTACAAAAGGGCTACTTTTTTCATGCTTATTTCAAATTTGCCAACCATTTAACTTCATAGCCAAATCCTTAGTTAATTTTGTGTTCCATCAAAATCATTTAGCCACTGAGGGAGTCAACATTAACAAAAGCATATTGGACAGACCATAGATATTAGATATGAAGTAGAATAATTATAAATTAAGTCACTTCACAATTTCATATATAACACTAATTATATTGTTTATTATCATTAAAATCAATGTGTGACTCTTAGAGTCAACGGAAACATTAGAAAGAGATTAAGGGTGGAAGTACATGCCTTTGTCCGGGTAGAAAAGGTATTTAAACATGCATACGGAGAAATGGGTTATGGGGGAACTCGAATGGAGGGTGCATCACCAATGGGAATATTAGTGTTGGGTTGAACAAATTCAATGAAGGCTCTTGCTCCATTGATGCACTCTGTGGGTTGGATAGTGGTGGAGAAGGATTTGGTAACGAAAGAGAGAGAAGTGTTTGGTCGAGATTATTAGCTAAAATTGAAGGTATCTCCAGCGGTTGCTTGTGTAACCTTAGGGGCAGGTTTTTCATGGATGTACAGTGTGAATTCAGTGGGTAAAGGAATGGTCACTTGGCTTGCAATCGAATCTGGGCCATGCATAAATAAGGGTGAAGTAGCCTTTGATTAACCCTAAGTTAAATTGAAAGTCGTGTCACTAACATGATTACAAACTATAGAAGGAGGCTTTATAACAGTAGTAGCGTGGGAACTAAAGGGTAATTGCATACTATTTGATTGGTCAGCACATAAATTTGTTTTACATTCCTTTATGCATTGGTTTTAAGATCATTAATAGTGTCACCTTACCCTACCAAAACAGGTGTATCAAACTATCAATCACGCTTGCCATTACATTATTCAAGGCCTGAAAAGAATTACCCATACTAATTGGTTGACCATTAGCTTGCTTCTTATAATAAGTTAGCCTAGCCTGCATTGACTAACGATCCAATCTAGTGTGGGTCATCATCCTTTTGACGTATTTAGGTAATCGAGATCTTGAGAGCAAATGATCCTGTGTGTTATGAGGCCCAAGAGGAACTTTGTTGGCCCTTTATAAATACTGGGTTGACTCGTCCGTACTTTGGGCTTACTTTATTTCCTTTTTGCTGTAACGACCACCCATTCAGCTTCATGAGTTTCATCAGGAGTAATTAGATCAGTACAAGAACAAGATGCAACAGCTAACTTGGGCCTATTCAAAGTTGGGCAAGTGATGCCTAATGTGGCATTTCACGTCAAAGCAGTTGGTGGAGGAGTAGACCTACCACCTGCCTTATCACTCCTACACCTACAATTTTTCTTTTATAAACAATGATCCTTAAGATGCCCAAAATTTCACATCGCATAGGTAGTAAATCAAGATTCTCATACTCAATTTGTTGCTAACAATTAAGAACCCAAATTCATGATATTAATGGTTTAGTGTTAGGAAATTAGAGCGGTAATAATAGCGGAAGCGATAGGATGAAACAGATATTCAGAAATTCAAACCAGAATAACAGGAACAAAACAGCGACACACAAGATTTACGTGGAAACCAAAAACTGGAGAAAACCACGGGCGGCAACACCGACACAAAATCCACTATCATATGAGTTAGTACAGAATGATCTCATTCCCAATACAGAGATCAACAACAAGAGAGACACAGATCCCAAACACCCAAGAAAGAGATCAATTACAACGAAAATCTCTCAATACTAACTCCCAACAAAAAGTGGAATAGAAAAGGGAATTGCCCACAGGCACTCCCAAGTTGCACCGCATCAAACAAGGTTAAACAACCTAGTATTTATAGGGAAGCCCCACAGGTACCAAGGGTTCAATCCTAGCCGCAAACATATGTCTTGGCCACCAACCATCAACTTTCCAAAAAAGGAAAAATCTTCAACCCAAAGTATGGAAATAATATAATTTCCATAATACAGAAGATCTCAAACACACAACATGATCTTGGATGCCAAGAAATAATCTCCAAAAGGAAATAACTTTATTTATTTCCAAAACCGGCAAAGGAATTTGGGACAAATCCCAACAAACTCCACCTTGGACCAAATTCCTCATCCCTCAACGATCCACGCCTCTTCTTTTGGTCTGCTGCCCATTGTTCGTCAGTTATCTTCTTGGGTTTTACGTGAGGTCCCTTCAGAACCTTCCACAACCCGTGCTGAATGAGAACTGCTCTCATCTGCACCTTCCAGAGATTAAAACTAATCTCTCCATCGAATTTCTGAATATCTACCCTCATGATAGAAGACATCCTATAACCAGAGCTCTGATACCACTTGTTAGGAAATTAGAGCGATAATAATAGCGGAAGCGATAGGATGAAACAGATATTCAGAAATTCAAACCAGAATAACAGGAACAAAACAGCGACACACAAGATTTACGTGGAAACCCAAAACGGGAGAAAACCACGGGCGGCAACACCGACACAAAATCCACTATCATATGAGTTAGTACAGAATGATCTCATTCCCAATACAGAGATCAACAACAAGAGAGACACAGATCTCAAACACCCAAAGAAAGAGATCAATTACAACGAAAATCTCTCAATACTAACTCCCAACAAAAAGTGGAATAGAAAAGGGAATTGCCCACAGGCACTCCCAAGTTGCACCGCATCAAACAAGGTTAAACAACCTAGTATTTATAGGGAAGCCCCACAGGTACCAAGGGTTCAATCCTAGCCGCAAACATATGTCTTGGCCACCAACCATCAACTTTCCAAAAAAGGAAAAATCTTCAACCCAAAGTATGGAAATAATATAATTTCCATAATACAGAAGATCTCAAACACACAACATGATCTTGGATGCCAAGAAATAATCTCACAAAAGGAAATAACTTTATTTATTTCCAAAACCAGCAAAGGAATTTGGGACAAATCCCAACAAACTCCACCTTGGACCAAATTCCTCATCCCTCAACGATCCACGCCTCTTCTTTTGGTCTGCTGCCCAATGTTCGTCAGTTATCTTCTTGGGTTTTACGTGAGGTCCCTTCAGAACCTTCCACAACCGTGCTGAATGAGAACTGCTCTCATCTGCACCTTCCAGAGATTAAAACTAATCTCCCCATCGAATTTCTGAATATCTACCCTCATGATAGAAGACATCCTATAACCAGAGCCCTGATACCACTTGTTAGGAAATTAGTGCGGTAATAATAGCGGAAGCGATAGGATGAAACAGATATTCAGAAATTCAAACCAGAATAACATGAACAAAACAGCGACACACAAGATTTACGTGGAAACCCAAAACGGGAGAAAACCACGGGCGGCAACACCGACACAAAATCCACTATCATATGAGTTAGTACAGAATGATCTCATTCCCAATACAGAGATCAACAACAAGAGAGACACAGATCTCAAACACCCAAGAAAGAGATCAATTACAACGAAAATCTCTCAATACTAACTCCCAACAAAAAGTGGAATAGAAAAGGGAATTGCCCACAGGCACTCCCAAGTTGCACCGCATCAAACAAGTTAAACAACCTAGTATTTATAGGGAAGCCCCACAGGTACCAAGGGTTCAATCCTAGCCGCAAACATATGTCTTGGCCACCAACCATCAACTTTCCAAAAAAGGAAAAATCTTCAACCCAAAGTATGGAAATAATATAATTACCATAATACAGAAGATCTCAAACACACAACATGATCTTGGATGCCAAGAAATAATCTCACAAAAGGAAATAACTTTATTTATTTCGAAAACCGGCAAAGGAATTTGGGACAAATCCCAACATTTAGATAATGAAATTTCAATACAAACTCTAGCATATCGGGCACAACTTGTAGAATCTATTGCAAAATCAACTTTAATAGGAACTCCAAGAAGTTTGGCTATGTCAGCTAATGCAATCTTATTAACGTATTTGATAAGGAGTTCAAGAAATCTAACCCAAACAATCATAGATGAAAATGGATTTTGTGAAGGTCTAAGGTTGGGTTTCCATGGAGTTAAGATCAAGTAATGACTAAAAAGAAACCAAGGACCTCCACACATTATGCGATCAAAATCAGATTGTAAATCAACTTAAATAGAAAAGTACGCTTACCTAAATCAATAATGTCCAACTTACAGTGGGGTTTCCACAATAGTGGAATTCATTGAGTTAGCACATCATGCCTCACGGTTGATCCCAGCACTTTACCCATTAAACTCTTTACTCCATGGAGCACATAAAATACGTGATTTGGCGAGAAGGAAACCTTAAGACATGTGTTCGGTGCAGGAATTTCCTACTTCATATCCTCTCTCAGCTGATTATAAGTGACATCACAGTAGGAAAACATGGATTAGACCCACTGATAATGTTATTAAATGATGCTTTAGAAGATCCTCGTTGATAGGTTTCAATAGCCTCACTTATATAGATTTCATTTCATCCAAAGTCCGCCCACTTACTGGTGATGCATTCTGTGTATTCGACACCATGATGTCCGGCGGGTCAGGAGGTTTATCTTTATATTGATTAGAATAAGTGGGGGCAACTGTGGCAGCCTGTGGGGAAGACATACTCCTCTTTTTCCATAGACTTGCCATAGTTGGGTGGATAAAAAGTAACAAGGGTCTTAAAAGTTTACTCGATGAATTTTCCAAATCTTTGTTCTCCTTTTTCCTTCCCCATGATCCTCTATCTAAAACGCTTCTATAATGTATCAACCTTTACATTTTATTAAAAAAATTGTGAATTTAACTTTTCTATACATTGTAATTTGGTTTATTAATATTTTTAACTCCCTAATTTTCACATTATTTTTGAAAACCCTCACTTAAAGAGGTTGCCATATTTTTGTCCTTTTATTTGTTAGAATCTAGTAAATATGCATTAAAAATGATTATTCCGGACTCTTTATTTTTATTTTTCCTCCTTTTGCTTATGCATTTAACCTGTTACTAAAAAAAAAAACTAATTTTCCAACAACCACCAACCAGACCAAGACCCCGCATTGTAGATTGCATACAGTATAGGTCACCAATGCATTATCTGGTCACTAGAGACGTCGACATTAAAAATTTTGGCCATTAGCAAATCCACTAATTATGCGGTGGTAGGGCCCTTGTGTCTCCTTCTATAATCTTCCGTCTCTTAGTGGCAACCCTGGTATTGATCTTAGCGTAATCCCTCTTCTTTTTCTTGCAAAGTGTGAAACTTTTTGTTGGTTTGTCCCCATTTGCAGTCTTGATGGGGATCTTGACTTATAGTTGCTTGTCTCATAGATTTAGCTCTTGGAGCATTTTTGCCATATATCCTCCTGATTTTCACATCTTGATATAAGCCCAACCATTGTGCCACACGTAAGTGTTCTTGCCAACACTATAATAATGGGGCATGAAGGCCTTTTTTCAACATAAGAAGACCAAAATCTTCTGGTACATCAAATTGCAGTGCATTCACAGCTTTACGTTTCCCTTCTTTTGGGCTTAAAAGTTCCACTTATATATTTACTTTTCATTTGTCTTGCCAGATGGGTTTTAAACAAACTGTTCCAAGTCATGAGTGTATTGCTTCTATTGTTTATGCCTTAACACAAAAGATTACAAGTTTCGGAATCAAATGTGGCTCAAGCACATGTAGGTGGGTAGGCATGTCATGGGGCCACCCCATTTGTGGGCCTCGCTTATCTAGAATGGATGAAGGGCCCTACTTCTGAAGAGAATGCTATGGCCAGAGCTAAAGTTGGAGTCCAGCCATGGAATGCAAAATAGCCAATGAAAGTTACATTAAAGAGAAGGAAGTAAAGGAAAAAAGACTTATAACCTTTAATGGGTGAAGAAGCTCGATGGAGGCAAATGGAAGATTGCTAAGGAGAAGACCTATTAGAGTTACTTTGTTTTTGCTTTTATTTTATACTTCAAGTATTTTTAAAATTTTAGTTCTTAGAAGAAAACCTATGTGAGGATATTAGAACTTTAATTCTAGTACTAATGTCCTAATGTATTGTACTTTCCTATTAATATTAATGAAGAGTTTAGTATTATGAATATGTCATGCATCAAGCATATTATGTTTTTATTTGATTTTATGGCCTTGTGTAGGTCTTTTTTCTATTATTGCTAGATTTCTTTTGTTTGCAAGATTTTAACTATGACTAGGTCTTAAGAACAAAGTGGAACAAATTTGCAATCTATTATAGATCTCAAAATTTTGTGGATGGTATGAAGCAAGCTGTGGGGGTTAGCGGCATGGCCCCTTCACTTTTTTAACAAACAATTTCCAAAGAAGAAGCACTTAACTTGATCCATAATGACAAATGTGGTGAACTCTTAAATTATTGATGTCCATTAGTTTGACGACGTCTACTTAGAATTTCCTTAACAAGTAAGAGCTTATTCAATAAGGTTTAAAGTTAGTTACAGGGACCCTAAGTTCTTTTAAGACCGGATCACCTGCTGTCATCTTTCTTATTTTGATATTTGAGTTTAATATTAGGCATATCCTCTGTTGATATTGCTATAGATGTTGTACTATAGTAAGTCTTTTGCATTCATGCTAGTTAACTACTCATGCCAAGCTCGAATCTAATTAGCCTCGGATACTTGGCCTTCTATGGCAATCCAAAGTGAGGAAATTTGCACTTCTACTATAAGACTATGTACATCCTATGCATAAGTAAGAAAGGAGTGGCACTGGTGGATTTTGTGATAGATATCCTATGTCCCCACAATGCGAGCGGTAACTTATTGGGTGAGTCGGCTACTTGTGGCTTCTACTGCACTGTTTGTTTATAACTTATGTGTGGTAGATTGCCTCTATTGAATTTTGCTAGTCCTTTAAAAGGGATGCAATTTCATCCTTGGAGTGGGATCATTGGTCACTTATGATTTCGTACAGGACTCCATACCTACATATTGTGTGATTAGCTAGGAACCTAGCAGCTTGTTTAGATGTTAGTTTAGCATAAGATGTAACTTTAGCCCATTAGGTGAAGTAATCTATGGCTAGCAAAATGTACTTATGTCTACCAGTCTCCTTAAAAGTGATCTTTTATATGATGTATATTCCCCACATTGAGAAAAGCGAGGGAGAGGTGAATATGTACGACAAAGAAGGTGGAACACATTGGTGATTTGCATGCTTTTGACGCTTATAGAACAGTTGTGCAATATCTCAAAGCCTAGCACAATTTTCCCTTTTATGGAGGTATCATCCATTTAGAGTTAGAGCATAGAAGGGGAACATGTAGTCATGTATTCCGTGGCGAGCAAGATGCTTCCTTTGTTTATGTAACGCCCCAATAATACATCAATCACTGTTTGCATATCTTTCACTAGTTTTCCCCAATTGAAGGGTTAACCCAAATGATTAGGCATTATCGTCGTCTAATTAAGGACAAGGCTACTTGTACATGATAACTGAGCCATAATAATCAATGTTTGCCATCAAAGACATTCACATCATCACAACCTATCAAATCATTTCGATAAATATAGAAATTGTTCCAACATCAAAACCATACAAACATCTCAAGGATTATACCAAAATATAGAATTCGGATAAAATATACTGTGTGAACTCCAAAATAATTCACAATACGGTAACATTTCAACGTTAATACACCCCCATTCCATAAAGATTTCCCAGCTCACTTATCATCTTCAGCCATTCTACCTGCCTGAGGGCGATTCACTGAATACTTTTCTAAAACAAAACATAAAAATATTTCGAAATGTGAGTCGAAACTTAGTACATGTATTTCTGTACTGTTAAACATTCATGAAACAAAAATTGGTTGGGCCCGTATTGCAATTCATTTTTAATTAAATACAGGGAATAGGATGAATATGAAACTGCATTGTCAATTATTATCTGATAGTGAACTCCTGGTAACTATTGCGATCTGAAGAGAGGTGTACACCTACCAAGCCGATCGGGACCTAGCATGAAGCCACGCGGGTAGCTGAAGGACTTTGCCCTGTAACTGATAACTAATGGGGTCACTAATTTTGTAAGAAACCACTGATTAAACTGATTCATTGATGTACTTACCAAAACATTGTAATTTTGATAAATATGTGCTGATTTCTAAAGATACAAGCAATGAACATACCTGAAATTTTTAAATGTAAGTGCATGGAATAATATTATTCACAAAAGTGGAAGGAATGATAGATTCGGCCCGGATTCTGTACAAAATTATCGTTGTAAGAACATACGGTTAGCAAAAATATTTATTTCATAGCTAATAATTTAGAAAAAGCCAACTAAGCATAACAGAGGCTTGGGAAGAATGACTCATAACTTAATCATATGACCTCGGATTGAGACCCAAAACCCCAATATAGAAAGCTTAAGAAGTCCCAAAAATCTTTGATTTGGAAGACCAAGCTTGATTCCCTCAATAAAATTCCCAAAATGAGGCTAGAACTAAAGCATGTCAGTTTTGGTCTATTCTGTGCAGTTTCGGTAAAACGATCATAACTTTTTCCACAGACCTCGGATTAAGGCGATTCAAGAGCCCATTGAAGCCTAAGACACTGAGCTATCTACCCACCAAAAATCATAGCTTTTGGTTGGGCCGTGCATTACCAGTTTATTGTCAAATTCTGCCATGTTTTCTTGAAAATTTCAGCCCTCACTGTTTTAGCTTTTCCCTCTCTTTTCCACACAAATTCTCAACTTAAACCATACTTTAAAAGCATGTAAGCAAGTTTTGGTCCATTCCAACAGCATACAAAATCACCACACTCAAACTCACTTCATAATCATTCCCAAAAGAGATCATTTTCAATCAAACACCCACATAAACCAAGCTTAAGGCTAAATTAATCCAAACCATGCATTATTTGCCAAAACTCTAGTTTATGGCCAACTTGGACTCTCTCCAACTCATGTGAAATCACCAAAAACATCAACATAAATGCCAATAGATTAGAGGATGACCAAATCAAAGATAAAACAATCAAAATCCAATGCTTTTAATATTAAGCTTGCATGATCAAAGATTAACCCTAACCTAGCATGATCCAACCTCAACAACGCCATGATCAACATCAAAATAACACTTATTTCTTATGAAACAACATGATCAAAGATCACAAACATCAAAACAAGAATCAAAACTAAAACAAAAGCAGAATTAACAAAAGCAAATTTCAAGATTACTCACTTTGATTGCAAATAAGTTGAGATGGAGATGAGGTTTAGGGGTGTTGATGATGGAGGATGATAGCTTAAGATACTAGGATGTCGGGGGCGGGTCGAAGATCATCAGAGTTGGCCACAAATTGGCCAGAAAATAGCCTAGACCTGCTGTCCCAGCAGCTGCTGTGGAGGAGGAGAGAGAGGATAGAGAAAATGAGCTTTGGATTGGATTGTAAGTGTTTTGACTAATCCACGTGCTTGGCTGAGTTTATAGCTAGTAAAATCACCCTCTTTAAACTAACCATGGTTAAGTTTAACCATGGTAATTAGTTTAATTAATAAGCAAACTTGTTGGGCTTCAAAACGGCCGAAATAAATTGAGTTCGAGAATAAAACGCTTCGTAACGATAACGTTTTTACGAAACTAAAAATTAAAGCTTTGTAATGTTACGGAAAACAAAATAAGGCCTAATATCAATTCTTCTAAAGTTTTTATTAATCAATTAAATAAACAATTAAAAACCGAATTGCCAAGTGAGGGCCCAAACAAAATGGTGAATATATGAAATAAATGAAATGAGAGAAGAAAAATTATAAACATGAAGTAATTAAATAAATGAACATAATTAAATAATTTTAGGGTTGGGCTATTACAGTCTTCCCCACTTAAAGAGTTTCGCCGTCGAAACTTATGACTTTTTCATCTAATGCAAGATTACCTCGAATAATTGTGAATATTTGGCTTTCATTTTCTCTTCAATCTCCCAAGTAGCTTCTTGGAATGTATGATTTGACCATAGCACTTTGACTAGAGGTATCCACTTATTGCGCAACTACTTAATCCTGTGATCTAGTATTTGGATTGGTTGCTCTTCATATACTAAACCCACAGTGATTTCAATAGGTTCAAGTCCAATGGCCTTGTTTGCGTCTGGGTTATACTTTCTAAACTGAGAGATGTGAAACACATTATGCACGTGTTCTAGTTCTACCGGCAGATGTAGACGATAAGCCATAGGATTTAACTTTTCAATGATTTCATATGGTCCAATATATCTTGGACTCAATTTGTCTCGTGCCCCGAACCTTTTGATACCCTTAGTTGGCGATACCTTTAGAAAAACTTTATCACCCACTTGAAACTCCAAAGGCCTCCTTCTCTTGTCCGCATAACTCTTTTGTCGACTCTGGGCAACCTTAATATGTACTCGAATCATTCTTATTGTTTCCACAGTTTCCTGGATCATTTTAGAGCCTAAAATCCATGCCTCATCCAAATCACTCCAACACAGTGGGGTTCTACATTTCCTCCCATATAGAGCTTCAAACGGAGCCATTCTAATGGTGGACTGATAGCTATTATTATAAGAAAACTCCACCAAAGGTAAATCATCTTCCCATTTCCCTTGGAATTCCAATACACAAGCTCTTAACATGTCCTCTAGAATTTGATTCACTCTTTCAGTTTGCCCATCTGTTTCAGGGTGATAAGAGCCGCTGAAGTTCAATTTGGTCTCAAAGGCCTTTTGAAGGGCTTGCCAAAAATGAGCTTGGAATCTTTGATCCCTATATGATACTATGTCTAAGGAGATTCTATATAGCAGGATGATCTCTTTGACATACAATTGGGCTAGGTTTTCAACTCCCTAGGTATCTTTGATTGGCAAAAAATGGGCCGATTTGGTAAGCCGATCGACTATAACCCAGATGGCATTCTTCCTAGAGGCAGAAAGGGATAAACCCATCACAAAGTCCATTGAAATCCAATCCCACTTTCAAGTGGGAATCTCTAGGGGTCGCAATCCATCCACGAGACGCTGATGCTCTGCTTTGACTTTCTGGCAGGTCAGACACTTGTCTACATATTCTACAACCTCCTTTTTTATATTATTCCACCAAAAGTATTGCCTTAAATCTCTTTACATCTTAGTGCCTCCTGGATGTACTGAGTAGCGAATATTATGAGCCTCTTGTAGGATCTGTTTCCTTAGTTCCTCATTTCGGGGCACACATAGGTGACTATGGAATCGTAGGATCCCATCCTCAAGTACTACAAACCCGGGAGACTTTCCTCTCTCTAAATTTTGCTGTATCCTTTAGAGTTCAGGATCACTTTCTTGGTTCACTCGAATTTCCTCCACTATGGAAGACTGTTAGGTAAGTGCCGATAATTGAACCTATGCTTACCCATGGGACACTAGTTGAATTCCCAAGTCCTCAAGTTCTTTCAAGAGACTCAACTGAGTAATCTCAACAGTATTTGGGCTATGTTGCACTTTTCTACTCAAGACATCTGCTACAACATTTGCTTTTCCTGGATGATATTAAATTTGCAAATCATAATCCTAAAGCAGCTTAAGCCAACGTTGTTACCTCAATTTGAGCTCCTTCTGAGTGAAGATATACTTCAAACTTTGATGGTCAGTATAAATCTTGCATGATACTCCATATAAATAATGTCTCCAAAATATTCAGCGCAAAGACAACGGTTGCTAATTCCAAGTCATAAGTCAGATAGTTTCTCTCATAGGGCTTAAGCTGTCGAGAGGCATAACCTACTACGTTATCTTCCTGCATCAAAACACACCCTAATCCGTTCTTTGAAGCATCGCTATAAATGGTATATTCCTTACCTTCCATTGGCAGTGCTAGGATTGGGGCGGTAGTTAAACGCTACCTTAGCTCTTGAAAAGCTTTATCACATCTTTTAGTCCACTCAAACTTGTTCGCTTTCTTCAGCGGATTGATCATGGGTGAAGCTATCTTTGAAAAGTCCTTGATAAATCTTCGATAGTAACCTACTAAACTCAGAAAGCTTCTAATCTCAGTGATATTAGTAGGCCCTGACCACTGTGTGATTGCCTTCACTTTTTGGAAGTCAACTTGGATTCCTTCTTTTGTAACCACATGTCGCAAGAATACCACTTCTTCCAACCAAAACTCGCACTTCTTTAATTTGTCATATAGTTGATGCTCCCTTAGTGTTTATAACACTATCCTCAAATGATCAGCATGTTCATCTCTGTCCTTAGAATAGATAAGAATGTCATCTATGAACACCACCACAAATTTATCTAGGTAGGGTCTGAAGTCTCTGTTTATAAGATCCATAAAAGCTGCGGGAGCATTGGTGAGGCCAAATGGCATCACTGTAAACTCATAGTGACCATACCTAGTTCTAAACGCAGTCTTGGGGATGTCTTCAGGTTTAACCCTAAGTTAGTGGTACCCTGACCTCAAATCAATCTTAGAGAAGACTCCTGCTCCTTGTAATTGGTCAAACAAGTCATCTATCCGCGGCAAAGGATATTTATTTTTGATAGTAATCTTGTTCAACTCCCTATAGTCAGTACACAGCGTTAAGGTTCCATCCTTTTTTTTACGAACAACACTGTGGCACCCCATGGTGACACACTTTGTCTTATAAAGCCCTTCTATAATAGCTCATCTAACTGAATCTTCAGTTCCTTAAGTTCAGTTGGGGCCATACGATATAGGGTCTTGGAAATGGGTTGGGCATTAGGGCTTAATTCAATTCCAAAATCAATTTCCCTCGGTGGCAGTAATCCTAGTAACTCTTTAGGAAAAACATCCTCAAACTCACAGACTACAAGAATATTTTCACCTTTCTCTTCTTTTGCTTGGGTGTCTATAGCATAACACCAATATCCCATACACCCTTGACATAATAGCTTACTTGCTTTTATAGTAGAAATTAAGAGATAGGATTTTCCCTCTCTCTGCCCATCGAAAAATACTTCTCCACCTTTTTTATCTTTCAAAATAACCTTAGGATCCTCACAGTCAATCTTAGCTGCATAGGTGTGCAACCAATTCATTCCCAAAATGATGTCAAAGTCAGACAAATCGAATTGAATCAAATCTACAAGGAAGGTGATTTCACCAATGGTGATAGGAACAAATTTATAGGAGATAGGGCATTCAATCACACAATCATTGGGTAGCTTGATCCTATAATTGGTTTCCATCCTCCTATCTTCCAAGTTCAATTGCATAGCAGATCGGGTGGATATAAATGAATGAGTAGCACCCGAATCAAATAATACACAAAATGGTTTTGAATTTAAAAAGAGAGTTCCAGTGACTACCATACCAGAGGTAGCAGCTTCTTTCTTACTCATTACATACGCCTATCCTACTGCTGCAGGCCTTGGTGATAGGGCCCCTTGGCGAGGTGGGGCCAAGGGCTTTACTGCCCCTTTGTCTACAACCTTCATCCTTCGGGGGCATGCAGCAATCAGGTGTTCAGGGCTTCCACACCACATGCACTTATTAGTTCCTACTCGGCATTCAGGTGCGGTGTGATTTGTTCTGCCACACTTTGCACATAGTGCTGTCGAGCCTACAGGATGGCTCTTGGGGGGAACAGGAGTAGGTTTCTTCTTGTTCTGGTTCACACTCTAACTCGGAGTCCCTTGCTCAATCCCGTTTCTCTTTTGGTTGATTGGATTCAGTGCTCTCAACTCCGTTTTCACTCGTTCCACTTCTGCCGCTCACTCATATAGTTCTTGGTAAGTCAAAATTCGTTATCCAGCTAACTGATTCCGAATATAAAAGGCTAGACCCTCTTCAAACCTCCGCAGTTTCAACTTTTCAAATGATACAAACTCAGGAACAAACCTAGATAATTCAGTAAACTTACTGGCGTATTGCATCACAGTCATGGTGTCACTTATCTTTAGTTTTATAAACTCATTCTCCTTTTGCCTTTGGACCACAACTAGGTAGAATTTTGCCCTTAACTCACTTAGGTATTTATTCCAGGTAAATTCAGGCGCTACGAGCTTATCCTTAACAGTATTCTACTAAATGTCAGTTTTAACGGTCAAATAATACGTCCCAATATTTACTTTCTTTCCTTCTGGCACCTCTACCACTGTAAAGATTTTCTCCATTCCTCTTATCCATTCCTCCAGTATTACTAGATCACAAGATCCATCATAAACTTTAGGATTGTGTCGTGCCACCCTATCCGCTAATTTATCCTTTTTAGGAGGGGCTTCAGTAGGTACCTGGGGAATCCGCTTCATCAATTCAGCTACTAAGGCCGGCCAGTAGTTCGGGTCTCCACTATTATGAGCTAACTCAGAAAGAATCATTGGCATTTGGCCAAAGTTTTGGGGCACATAATGGGAGGCTTGATCACCTAATTCCTGACCATGATCCGAGATTTCCTCTATATGAACCTCTTCATTATTGTGCACTGATTCGGACATTCTGATTATGCATGAAATGAAATAATTCAATCACTGGAATACTCTAACATATAAGATAAGCATGCCCAACAAACACATTCAATATAACTCAAAGATTATTGAACAACCCAAAGCTTATCATTTCATAACTGCTTATTTACATACATAACTGCCTCTTTATACAAATGATCAGCAAAGCATACTACATCTAACTGACTAAGCAAAGGTAGTGTTAACTAGCCCCTGACTCAACCCCAAATACTAACTAGCCCCAAGATAATAGGCTCGTCATATAACCAAAAAGAGATACGGACCATGTCATGACGGTCGGAAAGGATCTAACTGACTATATACAATGTCACATCCTATACACAATATATCCATCCCAACTAACCATACTATAAACAAACAAGGCTTAAAAGAAAACTACTACCACTAACCCCTAGACCCGCTTAACGATCCCTAGATGGATTGTAATCCGGGTCAGACTCATCATCAGGTTCTTCGCCTGAATCGAAGCTGCTGGTAGATACCTCTGACTCGGCATCACCAACTTCCTGCTGAACCTGTTGCTCCTGCTCATCCTATAACTCCACCATCAACTCATCAGCCTCCTGTTCGCTTTGCTACTCTACCCCCACCTCATCAGTGTCTTGATCCTCCTCAGGGTCATCCTTTTCTCCCTAGTGGCCCTCATCCCCAGAACTAATCGCCACTACATCTGGGGTGTCGGGGAGGTCTATTACCATGTGAGCCTCCCTAGGACTATCGGACATCAATGGGATACCTGCTGCAGGCAGGGAGAGTGGCCCCTGTGCTAGGGCTAGGGCTGCAGGTGGGGGAGGCGCCTAATGTAGTGGAAAGACATGTTGTAGTGTCTCCATGGTGATCCCTCTCTGATCAAAATCTTTCCTTAATAACAACTCCGTAGTGAGAGTAGTCCATGCCCCTGGGCCTGGAACCTAGGCCCATCCTAGCCTGGGTTTCCTATTAGCATATAGTGATAATAACAAAGCCTAAACTCCACCCACGGATGAACTGCGGGTAAAGACCACAGCAATCTATGTCCACGGACCATAGCAATGTCAAACTCAGAGAAAGGGTCCTATGCATGGTCCTCTATACTAGCATGCAATAGTGTAATGTGAGCAGCCATAGATGCACCCGTCATCAAGTTAACAGCATAAGGGTCCATCTAACAAAGAAAAGACATATATGAGAAGCATACATAACCATAATTATAGAATACATAAATGTAAGCAACTTGTATTTCTACTATCATTACTACACTTCTAATATCTCTCTCGTAGTATACAAGTGGCCCTCACTACCCTCACTACCCACCATTCTCAACTTATTATTTCTAAACTCCACATTCCACAAAGAAAATCTCAGCCTAGCTCTGATACCAACTCTATAACGCCCCAATGATACATCAATCACTGTTTGCATATCTTTCATTAGTTTTCCCCAATTGAAGTGTTAACCTAAATGATTAGGTGTTACCGCCGTCCAATTAAGGACAAGGCTACTTGTACATGATAACTGAGCCATAATAATCAATGTTTACCATTAAAGGCATTCACATCATCACAACCTATCAAACCATTTCGATAAATATAGAAATTGTTCTAACATCAAAACCATACAAATATCTCAAGGATTACACCAAAATATAGAATTCGAATAAAATGTGCAGTGTCAACTCCAAAATAATTCACAATATGGTAACATTTCAATGTTAATACACCCCCATTCCATAAAGATTTCCCGGCTCACTTATCGTCTTCAGCTGTTCTGCCTGCTTGAGGGCGACGCACTGAACACTTTCCAAAAACAAAACATGAAAATATTTCGAAATGTGAGCCGAAACTCAGTATATGCATTCCTGTATTGTTAAACATTCATGAAACAAAAATTGGTTGGGCACGTATTACAATTCATATTTAATTAAACACAGGGAATATGATGAATATGAAGCTGCATTGTCAATTATTATCTGATAGTGAACCTCTGGTAACTGTTGTGATCTGAAGATAGGTGTACACCTGCCAAGCCGATCAGGACCTGGCCTGAAGCCACGCCGGTAACTGAAGGGCTGTGCTCTATAACTGATAACTGATGGGATCACTAATTTTATGAGAAATCACTGATTAAACTGATTCATTGACGTACTTACCAAAACATTATAATTTTGAAAAATACGTGCTGATTTCTAAAGATACAAGCAATGAACGTACCTGAAATTTTTAAATGTAAGCGCACGCAATAATATTATGCACAAAAGTGGAAGAAATGATAGATTAGGCCAAGATTCTGTACAAAATTGTCATTGTTGAAACATACAGTTAGCAAAAATATCTATTTCATAGCTAATAGTTTAGAAAAAGCCCAGTAAGCATAACAAAGGCTTCAGAAGCATGACTCATAACTTAATCATCGAACCTCGGATTGAGACTCAAGACCCTAATATAGAAAGCTTAAGAAGTCCCAAAAATCTTTCATTTAGAACACCAAGCTTGATTCCCACAATAGAATTCCCAAAATGAGGCTAGAACTAAAGCATGTTAGTTTTCATCCATTCTGCACAGTTTCGGTAAAATGATTATAACTTTCTTCACAGACCTTCGATTAAGGCAATTCAAGAGCCCATTGAAAGCTAACACATAGAGCTATCTACCTACCAAAAATCATAATTTTGGGTTGGGCCGTGCATTACAAGTTTATTGCCAAATTCTGCCCTGTTTTCTTAAAATTTCCAGCCCTCACTGTTTTAGCTTTTCCCTATCTTTTTAACACAAATTCTCAACTTAAACCATACTTTAAAAGCATATAAGCAAGCTTTGGTGCATCCCAACAGATACAAAATCACCACACTCAAACTTACTTCATAATCATATCCAAAAGAGATCATTTTTCAATCAAACACCCACATAAACCAAGCTTAAGGCTAAATTAATCCAAACCATTCATTATTTGCCAAAACCCTAGTTTATGGCCAACTTGGACTCTCTCCAACTCATATGAAATCACCAAACAGATCAACATAAACACCAATAGATTAGAGGATGACCAAATCAAAGATAAAACAATCAAAATCCAACACTTTTAATACTAAGCTTGCAAGATCAAAGATTAACCCTAACCTAGTATGATCCAACCTCAACACCACCATGATCAACATTAAAATAACTCTTATTTCTTATGAAAACAACATGATCAAAGATCATAAACATCAAAACAAGAATCAAAACTAAAATAAAAAGCAAAATCAACAAAAATAAATTTCAAGATTACTCACTTTGATTGCAAATAGGTTGAGATGGAGATGAGGTTTAGGGGTGTTGATGACGGAGGATGATAGCTTGAGGTACTAGGATATCGGGGGGTCGGAGATCACCAGAGTTAGCCGGAAACTGGCCGGAAAATAGCCCAGACCTACTGTCGCAGCTGCTGCCGTGGAGGAGAAGAGAGAGGGGAGAGAAAATGAGCTTTGGATTGGATTGTATGTGTTTTAACTAATCCACTTGCTTGGCTGAGTTTATAGCTAATAAAATCACCCTCTTTAAACTAACCATGGTTAAGTTTAACCATGGTAATTAGTTTAATTAATTGGCAAACTTGTTGGGCTTCAAAACGGCTGAACTAAATTGAGTTCGGGGATAAAACGCTTCGTAACGATAATCTTTTTACGATACTAAAAATTAAAGCTTTATAATGTTACAGAAAACAAAATAAATTACGAAGGTTAAACTTGTTAGGGCCTACTATCAATTTTTCTAAAGTTTTCATTAATCAATTAAATAAACAAAGGGCCCAAACAAAATGGTGAATATATGAAATAAATGAAATGAGAGAAGAAAAATTATGAACATGAAGTAATTAAATAAATAAACATAATTAAATAATTTTAGGGTTGGGCTATTACAGTTTATCATGTTAGGTTACAAAATGGAGTTCTTTTGTGGTGGGTTCATACACAACCTATATAAGTGAGTAAACCTATGTGATTTTGAGCACTCACCTTGGGATTTAGCATTTTCATTGAGTCGAAAGCCATGAAAATAGTCTATTTTTCTTGTTATGGCATTGACTTTTCGATTGGAGTATGGGACAAAGTCAAAGGGAGCAAGGTCCTCGTATAACGGCACACTCATCAAAGGTGAGACACCATAATTCTCTGTCTTTTTTGTTATGTTCTACCTCTACGGTAAAGGCTTTCTTCTTAATAGGGAATGCGAGAAGATCCGCACTAATGTAATGTTTGGTTAGATGTAATTAACCTTGTAATGCAATCAAGTTTGTAATTGTTGTTTTTATTACTTTATTTGGTTGTATGAGAATATTACTATAAAAGAACTATCTTGTAATTATAATTACCACAAACTAAGTAATCATGATTACAATCCAAAGTTGATTGCATTACATTGTTATTATATTACATCGAACTAAACATTATATAATAGTCACTACTGTTCCTCTGATGACCATTTTTACATTTTTCGTGTAAGGTGAAAGGAATTGCCTTTAGACCATAATGACAAGGTTGTCCAAGCAATAAATTGAAAGTGACATGGATTTCAATTACTTGTAATGTCAGTTACTATCTGACTCCTCTTATGACCATGTTAAGGGCTACAATTCCTGTAACGGCACAATATATGCTTTTATAGGCTGTCAACCTTGAATAGAGGGATCTATGTCTCTTTCGTTAGTCCCAATTTCTTAGCCATGTTGAGTTGGCATATGTTAACTGATGACCCATTGTCTATTAGAGTTATTAGTATGTACTTGTGCTTATAAGATACAGTTCAATAAAGAGCCTTAGTATGATTAACTCCTTCAAGTGGGAAGTCGGTGTCATCAAAGGTGAGAGTGGCTAGGCATCCTTCGGTGGTAAAAAATCTCACTAACTCTTCATGTGTGATTTCAAATGGAACATTTTTTTACCAAGGCTCTTAGGGGTGTTTGTCTAAGGTCAAAAGAGGATGTGAGGAGTTGCCATAGAGTAAGTTTAGGTTTAGGCTTTTTGACCATTTCATTACGCCAATTTTGATTTTTTTTAGCAATTATTTTGTGCTAAATTTAAAATTTCCACAAAAATTCTTAAATGTTAAACTAATTGTAGCAAAATAAAAGTTGCCACAAAAACACAGGGCTATTGTAGCAATTATCCAAAATTCCCACTAATAAGAGTTTTTTTTTTTTTAATGACAAGGTTGAAAAGCTGATTTCAAGGAAAAAGGGATCTACTCGAAAATTTTTTAAAAAATGCATCCCTTTTCATTATTCTATTTACGTTTTTATATTGCTCAAAGTTTCACTCTCTCTCCTAAATTAGGTTTTCATGATGCCCTCCTTCTTCTTACATCCATGAATTCCATAGCTAAAGCAGTTTTCTTTTTCTCTTTAAATTCATCCGCATTCAACCACAGTAAGGCCTCAGAAGAGTCAATAATTGTGAAATTACGATCAATAAATGTTACGCATGGCTTTTCCCTTGGCAAGAATCCCTAATTTTAATGAAATGTTTTGAATTTTTTGTTTCATTATGGTTCTCTTAATTTGATTTCACGATCAATTTCAAGTGTTTAATGACTTCTTATTGTCATTTTTTTTCTCATCATAAGAAATTGCTCTTTTAAAGATAAACATGGACTCTACCACCCCTTTATTTCGATGCATTTCTTCTGATTGTAGGCCTAATTCCATGACCTTTTAGTGTTCATATTGTTTGATTGGTATAAGAAACTCGGGTTATTTTTGATTTAAGGCCTTTTCGAAAGACTACCTTACAATAATAACCCACCTGTGCTTCTCTCACTTTGTCCTGTATGTTAAGCTAGGCAGCCCTTTGAGTAGCTATTGTAAGTGATTTGATTTATTCTCATATCCTATCATTTTTTTAATGAAGGGTGTCAGTGTTGATTGGTGAGTTGTAGTTTGGTGGATGGCTAATGTGGGTGGATTCTTGGTCTTACATTAGAAGTAGAGAAATTATGGGATATGTCACATACGAAGTGTGTAAGGAAAAGCTCCAAGTTTATTAGTGTTGGTAGACTAATGGACACACCTTTAGTTACAGAAGTTAAGGATCATGTTGCTCAGAAGTTGGCCCACAATTTCATACGTATGATCAAGTAGTGGCTACTAGAGTCACCGTAACCTCGAGTGATCATGATGCAGCCATGAGAGAAAGGGAGAGATGGAAGGTACTATTTTACGGGTACTTCAACTGATGCCAATTCATTCCCTAACCCTTCTTTCGACGAACTATAACTCTTCATACTTCATACCAGGAATGGAATATGCGATCAGAAAGTAATAAATAGTATTATATCAAGCCACCATCTAACTAACATAACACTTTCATGAAATACGATAGCCAAAATCATCCAAGCATCATTGGTGGCATACCTAATCCCATTATGCTGTTATGATATATCATATGATTATATGTTTAATATAATCGGCTGGGCTAATATGGTGAAGATGGATAGATTTTCCGAAAACATTCATGACATTTCATCTCAGCTCAACTGCTTTCCTGACATGTTCTCACTGAACCGTATATATCGTGGCATTTAAAAAACACATTAAGGTAGCATCATTAAGCTTCAATTTCATATCATAACTTTAAGTCGAAGAGTAATTATTTATAGGCTCACACAGTGAAAAAAGATAAGGAAGTCAATTGCCACTTCATGTATGGGTTGTCTTATAAGTATACACAATATAAAAAGTGTGTCATGACATAACTCCCACTCAGCTGGGCACGTCACTCTATATGCCATGCGAATGCCAGTCTAGATTTTCACTCAAAAATCTAACTTGAGCCACTAGATCAACATATTAAATGTTAGTCTTGGCATTCACGATTCGGCTCCTAAGGCTTCAATATAAAATTCGATATTTCATATTGGACTCCCTTGAATCTCATCTTAGAGTTACTAAGATGACTATATTCCTTTTTTCGTACACTTTTAGTACGAGTAATCACTATTGCATACGTATTGCCAATATGATTCAGTCTCATCCTGTCCAATACTCAAGCGTCAGGTGATTGCCTATGTAACTAGGCCTATTAGAAGCCAGTGATATTTCAATATGCCTAATATTATGATAATCAATCATGAGCATTATGTTAATTGCAAAAGAAACATGTCCATCATGTAATCCGATACATCCAAGAACTGAACCTTAAAAATGCCTGGACTTAAAAAATGAGCGTTGAACACATTACTAGGAATACGTTTAGTCAAGGGAACGTAGTCATTTTGTTAGTGTATATATACCTAATGGCAATGCCCTTGGTCTCTATGGTTATAAGCAACATACTCTGCTTCCATAGTTGATAGTGATGTGCAGTTTTGCTTCTTATTGCATTATGATATGGTTCCCTACTCAGGGTGCAAACATTTCTAAGGTTGACTTGGACTAGTCCAGGTTAATGCCCCATTCAACATCTAAGTATCCTCTTAACCTTGGGTTCTTACCCTAATAGCAAAGGACTAGGTCAGTCGTACCATGAAGGTAGTGCGCGACTCCTTTTAACGACACGTCAATAAGCATGCCCTAGGTTACGTCAGTAATGATTTACCACACTAACCACAAAGCAAATGTTATGCCATTTACATGACATATCTTGAACTTCCTACAACGCTAATGTAGGGAACATTATTCATTTTTTCTTTTCATCATCCATTTTAGGACATTAATCAAGATTTAAGGTCAGACCCTTCTCAACTAGAGCGTCTATGGGCTTAGAATTAAGTGTTCAAAATATTTTAAGACCTTTTTAATGTACGCTTCTAGGCACAAGCCAAGAGCTTCGTAGAAAGGTTTTTGATGGTCTCCACGTCTAGTACATGTCTAGTTTCACCCATATTCTTTGTCTCAAAGATAGAGGGCATATATTTTTGGTAGCTTCGATCATCTCCAGGTTGTTCCTAGTTGGAAGTATGTCATTGACTTACAAGGCAAGAAGCATAATCCCTCTAATTGTTTTCTTAACATACACAAAATGGTTCTCTAAAATGATAGACAAGTCAAATAAATTTATGGTTTCATGGAATCTAAAGTAGCATGATCTGGAAGATTGCATAAGACCATGTATAGACCTTTTAAGATGAGACACCTTGTCCTCTCAACCTTTTGACACAAAACCAATGGATTGATCCATATAGATCTCTTTCTCAATGTTACCATTAAGGAAAGCAGTCTTTATGTCAATTGAAAAAAATTTCACGTCCAAACGGGCAACTAGGGCTAGGAGCAGGCAAAATATAGGCAAATATCTCCATTGAGAAAATGTCTCGTTGTGGTCTATACCATCAATTTGGGTGCAACCTTTTGCCATTAGATAGGCCTTGAACTTGTCAGCTGATATAGCTGCTCGAAGCTTTATCTTAAAAATCCACTTTTTTTCAATAGACTTATATCAAGGTGGAAGGTCAATGAGTTCCCAAACCTTATTTCTTGCCATTGAGTCTATCTCATCCATCATGGATTCCATCCACTCTTTATGGTTTGTTCAATCAACCACCTATTGAAAAGAGGTAGGCTTCTCAACTTTCAAGAGAGTGCATATGAATATTTTCTCTTAGATTTAGAAATATTGTCGAGAAATTCTTCCATGCTTACTCTTTTAGATCTTAGGACCTTTATTATTTGTTTATCTCGTTAAGGAATCCCCCCCTCTTTCTCTAAGAGATGTGAAACCCTTTGCATGTGGAGAATCACTCTCACTATCCCTTTGAAGGTATGGGATCCTGAATATGTAGACTAACTATATGTCCAGGGTTTTGAGATTGAGGCCAAACCTCATCCTTATGATAATTCTCCTTAAGAATTGAAGGTTGAGGATGGATCTCATTCTCCTAAACAGACAAATCCCTATAGTTCCTGTCAGATGAAAGGTATACCATCTTTGGTGACTTGGTGAAATATCAAATCCTACCCCTCACCAAGTGATGGTTAAAAGTCATGCTGTAACTCATACAGTTGAGGTCCTTCTGTATTTCACCAATGCTTGGGAACTCATGCTCAAGTACGTCGACATTATGAGAATTAATTTCTGTCATGTCACCATTTAGATGTTCCCCCTACACCACATACCTCTTGGAATTTTCGGGATACCTCATGAACACCATCTTGATAGCTAATTATATCAACTTGCAATGTTTGCAGGTTTGGTTATGCATATAAATGATCAAGCACCTTGGGTTTACGTGATCCAAAGATGCTTTTTACCAAACCATAGCTCATATGGAGTGGTAGGTACATTTTACTTAGGACATGGTTAAGGACATAAGCTATCGTGAGTAGCGCATCCCTAAAAAATTGATTGGGTGTTCAACATGTGCCATTGCTTGATATAGTCATTTGACCTGACTATGTCAAGCAATATAGGATTCTTATGTTCTGCAACACCTTTTTGTTGTGGAGTGTGCGGAATTATTAGTAGTTTTTCCATATGTTTTTTCTCATAAAACTCTTTGAACATATCAGAGAAATATTCACAATCTCGATTGGTTTGAAGAGTTCTAACTTTTCGTTCTAATTGGGTCTCTACTTTCGCTATAAAGTGTTTGAATACATGAAATACCCAATAGTAGTTAGATAATAGGTACACATACCTATAATGCAAATAATATATAGCTCTATGACACGCTTTCACATTCATGGGGCCGCAGATGTCAGTAGTGATTGAACTCTAACGGAGTCAATGCCCTTGAAGCCTCACCTAAACACTTCACAGTTGATTTTCTAGCTAGACATGATTCACATATAGCAACTTGATCCGAGTGAGTCAATCTAGAAGATCATCTTTAGCTAGCTTGTTTACTCTATCTTAGCCCTCATGGTCAAATTGAGCATGCCTCTTAACAAATTTAAAAACAGAGTAAGAAATGAGGCAAAAATGAAAGATGTCTTATATCGTCCAAAACATCGAAAACTTTTTCAATGTTGCATGGTCAAACAAATTGTCATTATACAAAATGTCTAAGACATCTAAACAAAAATCAAAAGAGAAAACTAATCTCAGAAACAAAAGATACAAGGGAATATCGTACCTTAGGTGTTTAGCGAGCACCGTGAACAAGCAATGTATTAAATTTATGGAGTTTGAGCTGGTATCTCCTTATGTCAAGGACATCTTCCGCACTGTCGTTCCCTAAAACGATAGCCTGTGAATCCACAGATATGGATGAAAGTTCACAAAACCAGCTTGGTCCTGAACTATGTGCTTGTTTGCTCCCGTGTCTACAATCCATTAAGGAAAAGAGTTAGCAACTAATATGTGGGAGCACCCATATCATTCAATAGTAACTTATCAAAGAAGGTATCTTCGTCAGCTTAGGACAATCCCGAGCATAGGGTTCCTTCTTTCCCTAGCTGTAGCACTTCACACAAGCTATGTTCTTCTAACTATTTCCCTGGGCCTTTTTCCTATTAGTAATACCACCTTAGGTCTTGAGCTTCAAGGGGAAATGGATCTGGTTAAATTTGATGCTAAGCTTCATACGTACTTAACAGTGGGATAACTTTTAAATTCTCCAACTAGATCACAATGCATGCAATACATCATCGTATAGCATGTTGATCAATCCTTCTCAAACAATTTTTGGTATGCCTTTATACTCTCTCTCGACACTACTCACTAGCAGTTACATTTTTGACACTGCTGTCTTTTTCTACCCTAGCAAACATGGAAGTCGTCAAGTGTTCTAATACTTCACACTGATCTAGAAGAAACGGAATCTTCTGACACTAGATGTCATAGCTAGTGACATCCATCTTTTCATTTGTGAACAAATCACAAATCATGTTTTTATTGCCATATCTAGAAATATATATATTAAAATGGATGTTAGGTATATTTTCAAATAATTAAATTATCAGAAACTTCATCATTCATGTCATATGATCAAAAATTTTACTAAGCTCACAATCATTAGATATAAACATAAATTAGAAACCTCTATAATTTTATTATGATATTTTTCTATAAAAACAGACTTATGGAGTTTATAATTGTTAAACTAATTACATATTTAGAAATACCACAAGAATATTCAACTTAACTATGTAAACCAAATTTACATGAATTTATATTATTGCATAAAACAAATTTATATAAGGACAAATCTATAATTTAGAACTCTATTTAATGACATATCAATAGAAAATTAATATTATGATATAAAATGTATTTATATAATAAAATAAAATGGTATTGCAAAACATATTCGAAACAACATGTTACAAAAGAAGGTCACAAAAGCCCAAATAACATTATGTAAAATACATTATATAATTATAGTTAACGTGAAATATATTCAAATGTCACTTGAAAATTATAAAACACATTCATAATATTACAAATTTAAATTTCATGAATGAATTCATAAAACGTTGCTAAATTGCATAATTAGCAGAAAATATGAAACGAATTCATCTTCATTAACTTGGGCAAGGGACAAGTGCTAAAACAATAAGCAAATTCACAGCAACTCATGTAATTTGCATATATAAGAAACACATTTATATAACATCACAAATTGATGATTGACAACCAACATATAAACATAACAAAATATTATATAAAACATATTTATACAACATAATTTGTAACATAAAGCATATCCAAATATTAATCACAAGTAGTCATATAGAGCACACCCGTAAAATATTAAAAAATTAAATAAAATGAAGCGAATTCAACTAAAACTTCTAAATATAATGCAAATAAATTCGTAAAATAATTACTTACTAACATAACTAGCATGAAACATTACTTGCAACATAAAACACATTCAAGTATTTTGCACAGATAACTATATAAAACACATCTATATGATGTGACAAATTTAAATATCACGAAGCATATTCATTACAGGTTAATAACATTCCATAAAATGGTATGAAACAGATTCACAATATGACCTGAGCACGTAATGCTAAAATAATCGAATATTTAGATCACCCCATGCATGGTTGGCACCCAAAACAAAAATGGGATTCAAGGGGTCCTCGGTCCAAAAATAAAATAGAAAAGTACCCTTATGCCTCTTGCCCACCTAACCACTTTCGTTTCCATCCCTCTCGGACCTTTCTACCTCTAACCTCCCAAACTCATAATCATGAAGCTCCAAGCTTCTCCATCTCTCAAGTCTCGACCATGGTTGCTCAACACCCCGATTTTCAACGCCACCAAACTACCTACCACCGCTTCTTTACAGTTACACTTGTAGGAAGAATTAGGACTAACCTGAATGCAGAAGCGTACTGTTGGTAATAATCCACGATAATAAAGAAAACTAGTCACGTGAATAATAATCCCGAGCGGCTACTAGAGTCGCTTAAAAGATGTCCATGTCCTAAACCCGAATACCCAGCAGTGATGGTAGGGCAACCGTGGGGAGGAGGGGAGGAGAGCACAATTGTTATTTTTTTTTAGTGTATAATGGCTGCTCCCAAGCCTTCTTTTATAGGTAATGGAAGGGAATAACTAGGGTCTAGGGCAGCCGTTTTGTGGCCGTCGGGCCTCAACTAATAGGCCCGTCCAACAGCTCCCACTCGGCCACAAAGGCCACAAACACACATGCTCTCCATGAACCATGCCTCCTCACACTTCATACTGAGAATAGGACGTGCGACCGGAAATAACAAATAGCGCTATATTAAATTACCATCTAACTAACATAGCGTTTTCACAGAATGTGATACCTCAAGTCATCCTAAACATCACCAGTGGCATTTCTAATCCCTTTATGCCATGATATATCATTTGATTATACACTCAGTATAATCGCCCGAGCTGATATTAGTGATGACAGATAGACTTTTCCTTAAACACTCATGATACTACATCTTAACTTAACAGCTTTCCTAATATGTCCTCACTGAACCGTATACATCGTAGTTCTTGAAAAACACATTAAAGTAGCTGCATCAAGTTTTGATTTCGTATCATAGCTTTAAGTCAAAAGGGTTCTCGCCTACAGGGTCACACAGTGACAAGAGATAGGGAGGCCAGTTGTCACTCCGTATATGGTCGTCTTTTACGCACACGCAGTATGAAATGCGTGTCATGACATAGCTCCCACTTATTTGGGATCGTCACCTTATATGCCATGCGAATCATCAGTCTAGATTTTTACGCAAAAATCCAACGTAAGCGACTAGATTAACATACTGAATGCTAATCTTGACACTCAAGATTCGACTTTTAAGGCTTCAATATGAAATCATGTCTCATATTCGACTTCCTCGAGTCTCATCTTAGACTTACTAAGGCGACTATTTCTCATTCATACGTTATGAGTTATCAATATTGCACACCTAGTGCCAATATGAGTACGTCTCATCCCGCCCGCAACTCAAGCATCAGGGCGATTGCCTGTGTGACTAGGCTAATCAAAAACCTATGACTTTTTCAACATGTCTAACAGATAAGTCACAAAACATTTAGAAGAAAACACTTATCCTTTATTTCATAAATGCCTTTTACATGAAGAACGTATCTGTCATATATAACAAGATTTTATCCAAAAACTAAACTCTGCGAGGTCCTAGACTCAATGAATGTGCTTTGAATGCATCTCTAGGTATCGGCTTAGTTAATGGATCAGCGATCATCTTGTTGGTGGGTATATACTTGATGGCAACCTCCTTTGTCTTTATGGCCTTTCGCACGAAATGATAGCGCCTCTTGATGTGTTTGGTCTTCCCATGGAATTTCGGATCCTTGGTGAACTGGATGGTAGCTGTATTGTCACATCACATCTCTACAAGATCGTCAGCTCTCGGAGTGAGGTTGAGGTCCTGGAGAAAGCTCCTAAGCCACATTGCCTCCTGCGTGGCTAGGCTGCATGCGACATGTTCTGCCTCCATGGTCGACAGAGCTATGCAGTCTTGTTTCTTACTGCACCATGATATGGCTCCCTCACTCATGGTGAACACATATCCTGAGGTTGACCTGGACTAATCCGGGTCACCACCCCAATCGGCATCTGAGTATCCTCTCAACTTAAGGTCCCGCCCTGATAGCATAGGACCAAGTTGGTTGTACCATGAAGGTAACACATGACTCTCTTAACTGCTTGCCAATGAGCCTGTCCTGGGTTGCTTTGGTAACGACTTACCAGACCAACCGCAAAGCAAATGTCCGGTCGTGTACATAACATGACATACATTAAGCTTCTGACGGCACTAGCGTAGGGGACGTTGCTCATGGCTTCCTTTTCTTTGTCTGTTTTTGAGCATTGATCGAGGCTCAAGATTAAACCCTTCTTAACTGGAGTGTCTACGGGTTTGGAATAATGCATACAGAACCGTTCTAAGACTTTCTTGATATGTGTCTCTTGGCTCATACCTAAACGTTTCTTAGGGCGATTGCTTATTATTTCCACACCTAGGACATACATGCCTTCGCCCATATCCTTCATCTCAAAGACAGAGGATAGCCACCTTTTAGTGGCTTCGATCATCTCTAAATTGTTCCCAGCCAGTAGTATGTCATCAACGTATAGGGTAAGGAACATAACCCCCCCGGTTGATCTTTTGACATACACACAGTGGTCCTCCGAAACCATGGATAAGCCAAACGAAGTTATAGCTTCATGGAATCTTAAGTACCAAGGCCTAGAAGACTGCTTAAGACCATATATGGACCTTTTAAGACGACATACCTTGTCCTCTTGTCCCTTTGATACAAAACCAATGGGTTGGTCTATATAAATTTCTTCCTCAAGTCTGCCATTGAGGAAAGCAGTCTTTACGTTCATTTGGAATAACTCTAAGTCCAAATGGGCAACCATGGCAAGGAGTAGGCGAATAGAGGCAAATCTCACCATAGGAGAAAATGTCTCTTCATAGTCTATACCCTCAATTTGCGTAAACCCTTTCGCCACTAAACGGGCTTTGAACTTATCGATCGATCCATCTGCCCGATGTTTTATCTTAAAAACCCACTTGTTTCCAATAAACTTACGCTGGGGTGGAAGATCAACAAGTTCCCAAACCTTGTTTCTTGCCATTGAGTCCATCTCATCCCTCATGGTATTCATCCACTCTCTATGGCTTGGTGAGTCAAGTGCTTCTTGGTAAAAGGTAGGCTCCTCGACTTCCAAGGGAGTGCATAGGAATATTTCCTCTTTGATTTAGAAATATCATCGAGGAATTCTTCTATGCTCACTCCTTCGGGGCCGGGGGCCTTCATTGTTCGCCTGTCTGGGTAAGGTATCACTCCTCCTTTGTCTAAGGGGTGTGGGACCTTGAACATGTGGAGAGTTGCTCCCACTGTCCCTCTGGGGCATGAGATCCCGAACATGTGGGCTAAGTATATGTTCGAGAACAGGAGATTGAGGATGGACCTCACTGGCAGGCTTACTTTCCTCATGTACAGGAGATTGAGGACGATTCTCATTTTCTTGGGCAGGCAAGTCTCCCCTATTCCCTTCGGATAGGGGAGGTATACCATCTTCGGTGACTTGGTTAGAATCTAAATCCTCCCCCTTACCGAACAGTGGTGGGATGTTTTGTTGTAACTCAAACAGTTCGACATCTTTCTTGACTTCACCAATGGTCGGGAATTCATCCTCAAGAAAATCGATATTACGGGAGTCTATTTCCATCATGCCACCATTTGGATGTTCCCCGTACATCACATATCCTTTTGATTGTACAGGGTACCTAATGAACACCATTTTGGTGGCTCTTGGACCAAGTTTTCCATATTTATGGGTTGGGTTATGCACATAGCCGGCTGAACCCCATGGGCGCAAATGATCCAAGGATGGCTTTTTACCAAACCATAACTCATATGGTGTGGTAGGTACACTCTTGCTTGGCACACGATTGAATATGTAGGCTGCCGTAAGTAGCGCATCCTCCAAAAACTGATTGGGAGGTTAGCATGTGCCATCATTGACCTGACCATGTCAAGTAATGTACGATTCCTGCGCTCTGCAACACCGTTCTGTTGTGGGGTGTGTGGAATCGTTAGCTGTCTTTGTATACCTTTTTCCTCACAGAACTCCTTGAACATATCAGAGAGGTATTCATAACCTCGATCAGTTCGAAGAATCTTAACCCTACGTTCCAATGGAGTTTCTACTTCCGCTACGAAGCATTTGAATACATCAAGTGCCTCGTAGCGATGAGATAATAGGTACACATACCCATATCATGAATAATCATCTATGAGAGTAATAAAATAGATAGCCCCATGTCATACTTTGACGTTCTTAGGTCCGCATATGTCTGAGTGGATTAACTCTAAGGGACTAGATGCTCTCGTGGCCTTACCGAAAGGCTTCATTGTTGCCTTTCCAGCTAAACATGACTCACACCTAGGTAACTTAACCCTAGTGAGTCGGTCTAAAAGACCTTCTTTAGCTAGCCTATTTATCCTATCTTGGCCCACATGGCCAAGTCTAGCATGCCACTTAACAGATTCAGAATTAGAGTCAAAATAAGAAACATAAGCAGAGGATATATTATTATAGTTATCATCCAAATCTAAAACAATGAAATCTCCTTTCAAAGTTGCTTGGCCAAACAAATTGCCATTGTAGAACAAATCTAAACTGTCTGGACGAAAACCAAAAGTAAAACTTAATCTTGTTAAAGAAACATAAGAAACTAAGGAACATCGCACCCCAGGTGCATAGAGGACGTCATGAAGGAGCAGCTCATTTCCTCCACGGAGTCTGAGCTGGTATGTTTTTACTCCAAGGACATCTTCTTCGCTGCCGTTCCCCAGTACGACAGTCCGTGAACCCACCGGGTAACGATGGCACTCCACGAATCCAGCTCTGTCCTAAACTATGTGCTTGGTTGCCGCCGTGTCTACAATCCATTGAGGAAGAGAGTTAGCAATGAATGCATGGGAACAAACATATAATTCAGGAGTTTTAGTGGAAGTAGGTACCTTGGTTGGCTCAGGACAATCCCGAGCGAAATGGCCATTCTTTCTACAGTTATAGCACTTCACACATGCTATATCCTTAGCTCCGTTGCCCTTAGCTTTATACTTCTTGGCAGTACCAGTATTGGAGCGACAGTCCTGAGGAGGACGAGGGCCTTTCTTAGGTTTCTTACCACGGTAAGATTTCCTGCCCTTGGACCCTGATCCTTTGGCAATGAATGCCACACTGGGAGCTGCATATAGCTTTAAGCGCTCTTCCTCCGTCTCGAGGTGTTTGGAGATTGCCTCGAAAGTGTTGATGTGCTCACTGTGTGCCATGAACACTTTAAAACTCTTCCAATATTCATTACCATCGGGAAGAGCCCTAATCACATTCAGAACCTATTCCTGCTTAGAAACATCTTACCTTGCAGCCTTAAGGTCTCGAACCATAGCACTTATAGTTCAAAGGTGTTCGGAGATACTACGACTGGAGTCAACAGTATATTGCATCCATTTCAGCTACAAGGTACGTAACCTTGTAGCAGATGTCTGCCCGAACCTGATCTTAAGCTACATCCACATGTCCTTAGCAGTGTGGAAGCGTTCAAACTCTCCAAGAAGGTCGTCCCGCATGTAAGACAGCATAGTGTAGCGTGCAGAATGATCACGTTTGAACCATGCTTGGTATGTTTTTAGGTTTTCTTTGTACTGCTTAGTTGCAGTAATATCTCTGCCTTGTTCATCTTTTTCAGCCAGAGGAGCCATGGAGGAGGTTAAGAGGTCCAGCATATCATCATTGTTTAGATAAAACTGGACCTTCAGATGCCAAATATCATAGTTCGAACCATCCAGTTTGTCATTAGATTGCATGCAACCTATCATGTTTCTAGCTGCCATATTTGAAAGTATATTTTATCTGTTAGACATATTGTTTAATAATTAAATTACCTAGAAAGCCCCATCATTCACAATGTACATTCGAACATTTCACTAAGCTCATAATCATCACGTACAGTTTGCGAATTTTGGAGCTTCTTTAATTTAATTATTAATCTCATAGAATTTCCTTAAAGGTTTTTGTTAAACTAATTAACATTTTAATTCAATGAATATCACGAAGATATTCACTTTTGATTACGTAAATATGTATTTAGTTAGTGTTTATGAAACTAATTCATTTAACACAACTATACATATGTATATTTTTGTGTTAATATATATATATATAACACAAAGTTATATAATCAACCTCAAAATATCATACCATAGTTAATGATAATATGAGGATAAGGGGCCCAAAAAAAATATATAACTTTCAACAAAATAATGACCATTTCCAACATATAAAACAAATTTATATGAACATGGGAGCAAATATTCAATAATCCAAATTTGAAACAGTACCAACCCAAAATGAAATCGGCCCACATCATAAGAAAAATATTCCAGGCCGAACAAATGAGGTTTATCTTGCGGGTCAAGTAATTTGGGCGAAAAAAAAAATGAAAATGGCCCAAAAGGAAACCGGTTCAAAACAATAAAGCGGACCCAAAAAAAAAATTTCAAGGACCCGAGACAACAAAAGAAAGAGGGCCCAACAAATAAAAAAGGCCCGGGGTTTTTATAAGTTGAGTGTTATTGCGCCCCCCCCAAAACCCTTAAACCGAGTCCTTCTCTTTCTCTTGGTGTTCCTCTGCCTGAACTCTCTCCATCTTCGACCTTGCTGCCCATCTCTGGTTCTCTGTTTCTGGAATTCTCTCGACACCATGGCCAGGAGCACGAAGCTCCTGCACTGGTCATCGTGACCACGGTAGCCACCACCGCCATTGTCGATTGTCCCCCCAAAAAAAAAAAAACCCAGATGATGCAACAAGCCACCACCGACCCCGTTGAGCCTCGATCTACGCTAAACCGGCGAGAACTAAGGGTAATGCGATGTAGATCGGCCTAATTTGAGCCTGAGGAAGATGCCCACTCGCCAAACGCGCCACTGAGGCGGTAACGCGCCACTCTCACGCGCCTCCTGAATCGGTGTTTTTCGGCTTCTTTTTCTCAAGGTTGCGTAGATCGGCGATGGGAAGGGGCTTTGGGAGGAAGAAGCTCGTGAAACGACCTTCGTCGGCGGCGCATGACGGTCACGCGCCACCCCTCCATGGTGTTTGTCTGATGGGTATGGCTTGATTGTCTTACTTCCATTTTCTAGCCTGCTCCCCCTCCCCCTTGTTTGTTTTCCTTTTAGGCGAGATCGAATTTCAGGTAGAGGGATGGTAGGGCTAGGGTTTTGGGTCTCGGTGATTGGGGTTCAGTCGAGTGGGGTGGATCTTTTCCAAAAAAATTATGCCTTTCATGTTTTAGCATTCGATTCAAGCATGATTTTGTCTGAATGTCATGATAACATAAGGCATACACACACACAGTGATACGAATTGGATGTAAGATGTGCATAAAGAACGATGACAGACATGGTGTATTCGTGAGTTCTTTTAAAAAAAAAAAAATTGATCTTTTTAATATCCTAGACACATAATCGTGAGCAAGTTAGGATGAACATATCATCAGTAAAAAGAAACAGGGTTCAGGGTATAGGAATATAACATCGATGAATCCGAACAAATTTGTCTGAATATTGATAAAATATGAGCATGCTTCTAATTTTAGCAATTTGCGTAGTCACGAAAATCAGGCAAATTAAACGGAAAAATATCATGCTTTTAACGAATCAGTAAATTGCATAATCACGAAAATTAAGCAAG
>JAKOGI010000772.1:222500-290000 GCA_029747015.1 Carnegiea gigantea | reverse complement strand
ATCCAACGCTATGATATGGGAATGAGGCATGAATGGGACCGTGGAAGTGGATGTGGGTAATGGGGTTTGGGTTGGGAAAATGGCTAAGGAGCATACGGGGCCTGATGTGTGTGTTGATGGGCTGGGTGGAAAATCTGGCGGGTTAGGCTTGGGGGAAGACTGCACAACAGCAGTGGGCAGGGCCGTGAGAGACGAGCTGGGCAAGGAGAGAACAGGGCCAGTAAGGTGGACCATGGAAGAGGAAGTCAGTAGTGGGGAAGAAAGCGGCTAGGCCAGGGAGAAGGAAGGGACTGATTCAAGACTGTAGGCCTAGACCGGTGCTGCAGAGGTTAGGCCGGATAAAGGTGAGGACGGTGCTACAGAAGAAAGGGTGATTGTGAGGGTAGACAACTCAACAAGCACAAAGGTGAAGGATTAGGAGAGTGAAAAATTGTGGAGGTTAGGATTTTGAAGAAATTCCAAGTAAGGAAATTCATGTTCATGAGAACACCACATGTCGACTAATATAAATTCGACACATGAGAGGGTCAAAACATTTGTATCCTTTATAATACGAGGCATAGCCAATGAAAATACATCTAGTGGACCTTGGTGCTGATTTATTTACAGAAGTGGCTAAAAATTTTGGGTAATAGGCACAACCAAAAGATTTTAAAAAAATGTAATTAGGTAAGCAATGAAATAATTTTTCAAAAGGTGAGTGTCCTTAAAGATTAGGTGTAGGAAGCCTATTTGCAACAAACGTAGTGGTTTGAATGGCTTCAATCCAAAAAGTGGCAGGCATGTGAATCTCAGTAAGAAAGGAACGAGCTATTTCATTTTGGTGACGATGCTTGCATTCAGGAACTCCATTTTGGGCTTGGGTTTCAAAACAAGACTTTCGAAAATAAATTCCATGTTTTAAAAAATGAGCACCAAGGGATATATTATCAAATTTGCAGCCTCCATCACTTTGGAACATTTTAATTTTGATATTGAATAGATTTTCAACTAGTTTCTGAAAGACAAAAAAATGGGTAAAAAATCTGATTTTCGCTTTAATCGATGGACCCATGTATATTGTGAAAAATCATCTACAAAGCAAACATAATACCTATAACCCATATTAGAAAGAACAGGTGACTGCTATAAATCAGAATGAATTAGATCCAGAGGTCTAAGACACTGATGTTCTACTAATTGAAAAACTAATCTATGAGATTTAGCAAGCTGAGAAGAATTACATGAATCATGAAACTTATTGGAAAAGAAACTAAATTCCTAGTTTTAAGAAAAAGACAAAGTTCTAACTCCACAATGTCCAAGTCGATGGTGCCAAGTAGTTGCATGATCAATGAGTGTAGCAAAAGCCTTGGGACACGAATCAGGAACAGGTAGGGGGTAGACGTTGCCAGTGGATGACGCATGTAGGAGAACATTACCAGAGGTTTTGTCTTTAACACAAACAGACGAGTCGTCAAACACTACAACACAATTGTTATCTTTACAAAGTTGTTTGACAGACATTGAATTGTGTTTTAATGAAGGCACATGCAAGACATTATTAAGGACAAGAGGCTTAATGACGGTAGGAATTTTAAGATGGCCAACATTTTTAACGGGAAGAAGTGCACCATTTCTAACCCGAACTCTATCAGTGCCAATGTAAGCAGATTTAGAAAGTAAATTGCCTTCTGTAGGAGTCATGTGTGAGGGAGCAACTGAATCAAGATACCACACTGATTCGTTGGCATCAACAGCATTGAATGTAGCATAGGTAGGAATTGAATGAGCCTGGGTGGAGTTATAACGTTCTGGGCAAACTGCAGCCGCATGACCCGGGGCAAAACAAATTTAACACATGACATTAGGGTGAGAACCTAAGACCCCTTCAGATAAAGTGTTACCTGCAAAAAGAAAATTAATAACAGAAGGAGATGAACATTGAATACTGGACCATGAATAAACAGTATCACCAGATGCAGTTCCTGCAGACATGCTCCTGTTGGCAGATTGATGCTGTTGTTGGTCGGAGTTCTGATTGCCACCCCTTGATTCCGATTCCATTTTCGATTATTATTGTGACGATTATTCCAATTGCTCCCTAAACCATTAACACGAGTGGAGGTAGAGGTCGAAGTTTGTTTCCTTCACTCAGAACTAGTAACTAAAGTAGCCAGAGTAGAATGGTGAATGCTGACCAAGTCCTTGGATTTAAGGAACTTGAGATGCTGCTCATAGTGAATGAGCTATGAACGAAGATCATCAAAAGTCAGAAAATTGGTACCATAAGAGAAAGTGGTTACTAATGCATGATAATCCTCATCCAGTCCATTTAAAGTCAATTGAACTAGATCGATGTCAGCAACAGGAGTACGAATGGATGCAAGTGAATCTGCCAAGTGCTTAATGGTTCACAGATAATCCTCTATACTTTGTTTAGGGTCCTTAGACAGAGTAGATAAAGTATGCCTAAGATCCATAGCTCGGGCAAGACTCGCCGTATTAAAGCGATGTGACAAGCGATCCCATATTTGTTTAGAATGAATCAACCCATGAACCTCAGTTAATAAACCAGTGGAAATTGTGGCAAATGACCAAGATTGAATGAGCTGATCGAAACGTAACCAAAGAGAACAAAATGGGTTGGGATGCTGAACATCATGAAAATCAAGAATACAAGGGGAGAAAGTATCAATTCTAACATCAAAAAACCCACTTAACTGTCGAGTCACCAGAAAAGCAATAAATTGAGTATGCTAGGACAAGAATTCCTCCACAGTATTGAGAACAACAGTTATAAAATTCTTGATCTTAAACGTGAATAAACCCAGATGGGTTGGTAGGAGGTTAGAAGTCACAGGGGGCCATGGCATGTGATCATAAAGAGACGGAGCCAACGTGAGAACCTATAGGATCTAACCAATGAGGGGTGGCTGGGAACTAGCAATAGACGGAGTAGTGATGACGGCAGAAGAAGAGCCGAACGGTGGAGCAACGAGAGACCACGGAACTTTTGGGGATGCCATGCCATAGAGATAAGAATAGTCAGCCCATATGGGTGCAGTCAGGGTGGTGTCGAGGGTCCGAGAGCGAGAGAACGGAGGCGGTGGCGGTGGAGGGAAGGCGGTCAAGATTGAAGAAAGCACCAAAACAGATCCTATCGAAATTGATGGCGAGCTCAGGATAGACGACGACAGTGGTGCTATCATGTCGGAGACAGACATAGGAACGACTGAGGTGGAGTTTTTGGTGGTTATGACTCGACGAGAGCGGTTGGAGAACTGGTAGCAGTGGCGGCAGGATCAGCTATGGTTTCGATGAGAGGAGAGAGAAAGAGGCATGAAAATTCTTTTCGTGGAAAGTAAGAAAGGAAAAAAGATCAGATCAGGATTTGCGGCTCTAATACCGTATTCAAGAACCATCTCAGCCAAAATTTTAAGCTGATAGTTGAAGGCCGAAGAATAGATTTTATCCACTAACTATATATATATATATATATATATATATATATATATATATATAATATATATATATATATATATATATATATATATATATATATATATGTGCATATACATATGTATATGTATGTATGTGTGTGTGTGTGTGTGTATATATATATATATAGATATATAGAGATGTATATACTGTGTGTGTACACACACACACATGCATGCAGATATAAAAGTTGCCATTTTTTTAATATACTATGCGATGGCATTGAGTTGATTACAAGTTCTATCTGGAGATTATGGGTTTCAATGTAGGACATGATGAGGCTATATATATTTTATGAATTGGCCACTGTGGTCTTTGATATACGAAATTTTAAGGGTGTTGCTATCTTGGAGATAGTATTCTTCTCTTGTAACAATAATTATCTTCATTACGGTCATTGTCGAGCATGCCTCTGTTGAAGATGTTCATGATTAATCGAGTATCGATCGTGGCTATTGATTTAGGAATTATTAATCTTGTTGAAGTTTTATTGAGTTATTGGTTTTTCTTTTCTTTTTTTCCCCCATAAAATGTTGAAGCTGTTTTTATTTTATGGATTATGGAATTAAAAGGGTTATTTTCTCCTTGGGTAATTGTAATACCCTGGGTTTTCAACCTTAGGCTAATTGTTTGAGTTACTATTTTTATTAACGTATTTGATTGAGTTAGCTTTCTTAGGCTAATATTTGCACAGTAATTGTATGTAATAATTATGTGAATAATTTTTATTAATTTTTTTCTTGGTTAATTACACGATTCCAGAAAATTAGGAACTCGTTAAAAATTAGTGAATCTGTTAATAGGTAGCCAAGACATGATTACGCAAAATTAGTAAGCTGAGTGAGAATGTTCGAGGATTTAGTTTGAATGAGACTAGACTAATTAGCACTAAGGTCTTTATAAGACACTTAGTTCTAAACCCAGCCCCCAATGAGACTAGACTGATTACCCAAAACAGCATAGACAAAAAAAAATATAATAAAACCAGAAGGCGACCGAAGCCCCTTCTTGAGCCAAAAATCATGACGGGGGAAGTTCTAAACCTAGCCCCTGGCAACCCCGTGACCCACAACTAGGGAAAGGAAGAGGGAGCGAGAGAGGACCGGCCACCGCTTCCTCTCCGCGACGGCGTTGGCAGGCTAAAAACAGAGAGAAAGAGATCGAGTGAGGGCGAGCCGAAGGAGGGATGACGACGGCACATTGGCGGCCTGGTGACCCATGCATAGCCGGCGGCCACCAACCCTTGGCGCCTCGGTTGGCTAGTCATAGGTACGTGAACCGAGAGTTGAAGGTTAGGGTTTGAAACCTTAAGCACCACCACCATCGCAACCCACGCACCACTGCCATTGCGACCAGCCACCACCGCTGTTTCCACCACTAGTGGTGGGCTCGGATTTGGCTGAAACTAGACCAAACGGAAGGAAGAAGGCAGAACGGGGTAGTAGCAGCATCTAGTGATGTTGGGAAACGAAGGAATGAGCCAATTCCGTGCATGCCGACCGAATCAAATCCTAGTTCGGTTTATTAGTTTGGAGTCCAGGTGGGTGGTTCCTGATCCCTAAACCTATTGCTAATTTACAATGTTTTTGAAATATTTGTGATAGCTGATTTAGTAATTAGGTTGAAACTATAGTGAGTTATGAAAGTGCAAGCAGTTGGTGCATCATTTGGGTTGAACTGAAATGATTTTGAGGATTGTTGTGGTCGATGCTGTGAGAAGGGAGTTCGGGTTGAGTGTTTTTAAATTGGTGAATTATGGAAGTGTTGAAATGTGCTAATTGTGTACTTGTTTCTATGATCAAACGTGGTTTGCATAAATCTTGAACTTATTTCGAGTATCGTTGTGATAATATGTAAATGTCAAATGCTTCGAGCTTACCATTGCACCCTGCTAAATCAAGATTATGATTTTATTAGTCTATGACTTGTCTGTGCCATGTGTGTATGTCATGACTGAATTCCATGTCCAAGCGGCTGTTCAAATTGCCTATTCGTATTTAACGGTCTCCTACTGAATAATTTATGAAAGTGGAATCAATTTGATTGAAACCCGCTTGATTCGCTATTAAGCATACGCTAACATTCTCGTATTAATGCTTTCGAATAATTACATTCTTCAAGCAATTTATTTAAGAGTAGTTTGCTCATTTTCATGGCTAAAACAACGTCCTGGCTGCTTAAATAAGTGACTTGAATATTTATTGATTCCTTAGATGTTTCTCAAAGTTACTTAGATGGCCAGCGGGTTAGAAATAACGCGAATTATGAATGAATATGTTTGTTTTATGCTTAAACGCGTGCGTTAATAAGCATGAATGCGAACTGGTGTGCTATAACAAGCATGTTGACTTATGTGATTAGTAATGACCATATACCATTCGTTTGACAAGGATACTTTTAAGTGAACTAACTATGAATAATTTGCACACATTTAAGCTTTTAAGACAAGTTTTAATGACGTTTCCTTTTGAAAATGAATGTAGATTTGGCCATTAACTCATTTAGAAGCATAATGTGACAAGATAAACGGTTGTATATTTTTCAAAAGTTGAATGACCCTATTAAGGCGTTAGCCTTCATGAGAATGAAAGTGTAATTGACATGATGTAATGCGAGTTTTGAGGTAAAATGTGATGTGAAATGACTGTTGCATTTGAAATGTAATGAAATCTAGATATTCATGTGTGAATGCAACTATTACCGTTTAAAAACGAGTTTCCATATTACCTGTCTTCAAGAGTGAATGAATATGCAAAGATTAACTCATTTTAAGCATATTTTACCAAATGGGTAGTTTTATGCTTTCTGAATCGATGTGAAATCATTAAGGCTTCGAGCCTTATGAGAATGAGAATGTCATTGTTTGTGATACAATGAAAGTTTTAATATAGACGCATTTAGAGATGAAATGCATCTAAAATGTTTTAGTCTAGGAAAATGGTGCTTCATGAATAATGATTAGGAAGAATGCCCAGTTATGGGGAACCTTGATATCTAGGGAGATAGATCAAGAAGTGAGAACCTTAGAAGTCCTTGACGGGGGTAGTACATTGCCTAGGGAGTAGACCCAGAAGTGGGAACCCTGGAAGATCCCGAATGGGATAATGTGAAATGTGAGTGACTATCTTACTGGTACGATGGAACTTGAGTGACGGCCTCACCTGTACCTAGCATAGATATGAGATGTGAATGCCTCATTCGAGGGTGATATTGGTGTAAAGGCCTGAAAATGTGCATATTTTCTTGAAAAGAGTTTTTATTGAGTTTCAATTATCTGCCAAGTGCATAACGACGGTTTTATAAGAACTCTCATTAATTTAAGCAATATGCATTAATCTTACTCTTCTATAAAAATAAGCCTCACTTGGTCAATTTCTTTAAAATCCTTAACGTTAGGAGTTTATATGTGAACTAAGTATCCTATTGCATCCAATACCTGAATTGTTGCATGAGATATCTTATCAATGAATCCTGTGTGCATGTTATGTGACATTATGTTTATATTGTGTGATCTTACATTGATATAACATGAAATTACTGCCAATAAGCTATAAGAGACTTAGTTCAGGCAAGTTAGGTACCTTGGGTGTGAATCAAAAGGAGCATAGGGTTACCATCGTACTAGAAAGGCCATTAAGGTGACGATAGATGTAGAAGACCCTATATGCTTATTATGTGATATTATATGTATCGGATTGTGTGCCTAAGTGGTACTTAAAGAATGACGTGCAATTGCTTTACTTTCTTAGGGTTGGGAGTCATTCACTGAGTGTGTGGGAGCTCATCCCCCCTATCTTTTCCCTTTTTCCTAGGTTTTCGATGTGACAGCTAGAAATCAACTTATATACGCCGAGTTAAAATATTCCCTTGCTTTGTAAAGGGTGTCATTTGTGCACATATAAAAGTAGACTTAGGAGTTAAACGATGTAATGTAATGCACCCCTAGGGCTGTAAATGTACATAAGCAAAGTACTCTAGTTCATGTAATGCATATTATTTGGAAGTCGCTCTGTATGGCCATGTGAGCTAATCATCTGATTATCCAATTGCCTTTTTAGTTGAAGTTAGTTATATTTTGGGATGTAAACCCCAGTGCTCCGGTTGTGCGACCCGTCGAGTTATATCTTTTATTTCCTTATTTATTATTGAGCTTTACTATTTGGTATACTCCGGGCGAGTGGCCCGTAGAGCTGTGGACTCCTGCGTGTATATGTTCTTTTATACTTCTACTCAATACAGAGATTTAATATAAGGCTTTAACCCTGGGAAATGGCCAGTTTTCAAGCGAAACTCTATCCATTTCGCCCCGGAGTTTAAATAGGAATTAAGAAATCGTTGATACTTCTAACCCTAGGGGTTGGGGGTGTCACAGTAATAATAAATAAAGTGTCTCCATCCTCTATAATTGTTCGGTTGTGATATTAATTGTTCACATCTCCCTGCACAAAGGTTGGTTATTGTATTGTTCCAGGTTGCTGCTGCACTATCTACAGAGCAACTGTTGTGCTAGTTGTCAGATAATAGCGGCTGATGCACTAGCGATAACGCTTAGATTACTAATTTACATTACACCTCAGCCTAATTACCTTCTAAATGCCTTTATTAATAAGCATTATGCGTCAGCAGAATACGCTATCAAGTTATGGCATTACCGCCGTCCCATAGGGGCATGGCTGTAGATAAAGATATAGAGTTTACCGGATAATAGCATCTGCCAATTACAATAATTACACCAAATAAGGTGTAAGATTGTTATTAAACATTTCAAATTAGGCATCACACCATGATTTAATCACGTACATAAGGGATTTACATTTCACTGAAGCTGTACATCGTTTTCTAATCCCTCAAAATGACTAATTAAGGTAGAGGATTAGCAATCACTACTCGGGCGGCCCACTTTTCCTGGACCTTGAACCTCTATATGTTCCTGCTTCACTTTAAGTTTCTTCTCCCTCCCTAAAATAGTTTAGAAAACACAGTCAGTGGAAAAATGAGCTATAGATCCATAAGTTACCCTTGCACAGTCAATAATTATTTGCAAGGAGTTAGTGAGCACGCATGTAATTTTAAACAATTTCTTGGCCTAGATGGGGACCCAAACATATAAATAGTGACCATGGCGTCCAACAATGAATTATGAATTTCCCGTTTAACATGAAGGGCCCTAACTGTGAATTCTGCTAGCAGAAACTATGAATAATAAACATTAAACATTGAACATTGCATTGAATGACGAACAATGAAATGTGTCCTTAACGTTTCAGCGGCCATGTAAAACTTGATACTATTAGGAAATGTAAGTATAGACATCTTTGAAGGGTTCAAGTACTAACATACCTTTGGTATTTGTTTATACTCTTCTCTTTCCTTTGTTCCTCCTTTGGGATGTCTTTCTTGGTAATAGATTCAGTGACACTTGGTATTATTTAAGAGAATTAATGCTCGTAAGTCTTAAGTCATTTCTGGTCATACCCTTAGGCTTCTCATTTTGAAACCCAAGGTGCCACACATGCTTGATTACCACACTTTACTAACACAACACTTTTAGCTAGTGGGATTTTCTTTCGAGGCGAGATCTCAATCCAACCTCTTTTTTTTTTTTTTTGGGGGGGCTCCCTTTATCAGAAAGGCATACTTGGCTTTAATATCCTGATTATAGCTAATAGACTTATCTCCTTAAACATTTTCATAGAATTTCTCATGACTATAATGGACTCGTTAAAACTATATATCAATTGGGTAAACTGATTGCTTAGTATCTAATAACTTCAACCATATAGCTAATTATATAAATTGCATCCTAATTTGCCAAGCACTAACCACATAGTTCTTATAACTACTTGAGTTTTTTTTTTTTCACTTCCAATTATGTCGCATAACCCTTTTATTTAGCAACAAAAACCCTTAATAACACTTATATCTACATTAATTGAGTATACTATGGCTTTGTGTGAACAATTAAACATCATCTAGATCACTGTTTTCTTATGCACATTTCTTCCACCAAAATTTATCGCAATCATACCTTCACACCCATATTTTGACTATTGCTAATTATTTGTCAATTCTTCCCATACATGAATTCAATGTATTCACCCCCGACAATCACATGATCAAAATACAACAATTCATCCTAACATTCACATGAATAATCATTAACATATGAGGTTGAATATAATGGAAGGGAAAATTTTAATTACCTTCCATGAGACTGGAGGTCGAGATGGGTGCAACCAAGGGGTGTGAAGAGGAGGAGAAGGTGGGGCCGAGCTGAACCGGCAGCTTGCGGCAATGGTGAAGTCTCGCGACAAGGGCTAGCGACTGCTATGGGTTAGGAGGTGTCACACATGGGAGAGGGAAGAGGGAAGGTTGGCTCTCTTGGGTGACTTATTTCAAAAACCCACATGCCATTTAAATAGCCATCCCCCTCTACATTAGTAAGGCTCTTTTTATTACTTTTCCTTTTTTTTCTTTGTTTGGATAATTACTTTGTCACATCATAATTAATGCGAGCTTGTTTCCTTCTCAGATTATAATTAATGCGAGCTTATGACTTTGTCATATTATAATTAATGCGCGCTTATCTGAATTTCTTTTTCTTTCCACATGGCCCTAGATTGGTCGTACATTTGGCAAGTAATAATTTGCTAATCCTATTCCTTTCCTTAGTGATTAAGACATTATCATGGCTCGGTAAATTCTCGACTTTCTCAGGTACAAATGCGTATTTGTAGGAAATTGTATACTCCAGTATAATTATCCGAGATTTTATGAACTTGGAAGAAATTCTGCGATATCATAGTTCTTTAAATCAAGTATTGCTTTGCTTGACAATATAAAAATGGGTGATTCACAGCTCCAATTAATCATAACCATGTTACTAATACAAGAATTAAAACTAATTAAACAGGATTAAGTGACGGCTATTACATCCTCCCTTCCTTAAAGAAAGTTTTGTCCCCGAAACTTACGCTGAACATACCTTTCGAATAGATATGTGTAACAAACTCATTTCATCATCTGTTTCCTAAGTAGCCTCAAAGGCTCTATGATGGGTCCATGTGACTTTGACCAAAGGTATAGTTTTATTGCACAATTGCTTTACTCTTTAATCTACTACCCTCACGAGTTGTTCTTCATAAGTTAACCCGTTAGCCTCAACTTCCAAGCATTCATAAACTATTGCATGAGTTGGATCATATACACACTTGCGAACTGGCAAAATATTGAACACATCATGCAAATGCTGCAATTCAGGTGGTAAGGCTAAGAGATAAGCAGTTCAGTTGATTTTCTCAATGATATTATAAAGTGCAACAAATCGCAGGCTTAACATTCCTTTACTATTGAATCTTTGTACTCCTTCAATAGGAGAAACTTTCAGAAACACTTTATACCTTCTTCAAACTCTGAAAGCCTTTGGCTTCAGTCTGCATATGCTTTTTGGCTATCCTACGCTGGTTTGATGTTTCGTTTCATAACTTTGATCTTGTTCACTATTTCTTGGGCCATTCAAGGTCCCAAGATTAGAGTGTCCTCCAAATCATTCCAACAAAGGGGAGTTCTACATCTTTTACTATATAAAGACTCAAAAGGGGCCATTCTTATATTAGCTTGATAGCTATTATTATACAAAAACTCTTCTAGGGTAAATACTCCTTCCATTTTCCATGAAAATCTAGTACACAGGCTTAGAACATGTCTGGAATGATTCGATTTACTTTTTCTATTTATCGATCCATTTCGGGATGGTAGGAACCACTAAATTATAACTTCGTAGTAAAGTTTTTCTGTAAAGCCTTCCAGAATTGAGTTTGACCCTTCTCTGTATGAGACAATGTCTTGAGGTATGCCATATAACCTCACTACTTTACTAATGTAAATTTGAGCCAATCTATCCACTTTTTAAGAATCATGTATTGCTATAAAATGAGGGGACTTGGTAAGTCTATCTACTATCACCCAAATGGGGTTCTTCGTTGATCCTGTTAGAGGGTAACCCATTATGAAATCCTTCGAAATGGAGTGTCATTTTCACTTGGGAATTTCCAATGGTCTCAATTGACCACTAGGTCATCGATGCTCAGCTTTGACCCTCTGACAAGTAAGACACTCATCTAATACTCGGATGTGTTTCTTTTCATGTTGGTCCACTAGGAGGTTTATCTCAAATCTCTATGCATTTTCGTTCCTCCTAGGTGGATGGAATACTCTGTGTTGTGGGCTTTAGGTGTTATCCTTTTATTTCAACTCCATCCTTTGAGGCATACATATTCGATTTTAGAATCTAATAACGCCCAATTTGTCCTCTGTGAAACCTAATACCTTTCCTTTACTTATGTTTACCTTAATCCTTTCTATCTCTTCATCTCCCACTTGTGTATGTTTAATTTCATCCAAGAGGATAGGTTGAACGATAATACCACTATTTTGAAATCCCTCAAAATCGTTGGTCACACTATTGTCACAATGTTCACATCATGATGTATTTTTTAACTAAATGCATCAATAACCATATTAGACTTTACTCGGTGGCATTGTATTTGGAGGTTATAATCCTTGATAATTTCTAACTACCTACGTTTCCTCATATTCAATTCCTTTTGAGTGAAGATGTATTGGGGGCTTTTGTGATTAGTAGAAATCTTGCAAGGGCTATCATAGATATGGTGTCTCTAATGTTTTAGTACAAAAACCACCACGATCAGTTCCAAGTCATGGGTGGGGTGATTTTGCTCATAAGGCTTTAGCTGTCTAGAAGCATAAACTATGATCTTTCTATCTTGCATTAGGACACATCCTTCTTCCCCAGAAGCATCATTATAAATGGTGAATTCTTCCTTTTCCACCGGTAAAGCTAAGACTAGTGCAGTGGTGAGCTTGTGCTTTGGCCCTTGGAAAGCAGCTTCACACCCGCCTTTCTAATCAAACCTCGTGGTCGTCCTTAATAGGTTAGTGAAAGGCAGGGTGATTGTTGAAAAATCTTGTACAAATCATCTATTATACCCGACCATATCTAAGAAACTCTGAGCCTAAGTAACGTTAGTAGGCCTTGGCCAATTAGTGATTGCTTTTACTTTTTTTGGGTCCACTTTGATCACTTCTTTAGATATCACATGTCCCAGAATGTTCGCCTCTGACAACCCAAAGTCACATTTTGATAACTTAGCATAAACGCTATGTTTCCTTAGGGTCTGCAGCACAACCCTCAAATGATTAGTATGCTTCTCTTCAGTATTTGAATATATTAGGATATCATCAACGAAAACAACTAGAAATTTATCCACGAACGACCTAACCACCTTGTTCATAAAATCCAAAAAGGTTCTAGGAGCATTGGTTAATTCAACCGGCATCACTGTAAATTTATAATGAGCATATTAAGTCCTCTGGTTTGATTCTTAACTGGTGGTGCACCGACCTAAGATCAATCTTTGGGAAGACTCCCATTCCCTATAGTTGATTAAATAAATCATCAATCCTAGGCAATGGCTACTTATTCTTTGCAGTGATCTTGTTCAATTCTCTGTAATCTATACACAATTTTAAAGTTTCATCCTTTTTCTTCACAAATAGTACTGGTGCTCCCCATGGGATTACGCTTGGTTTTATACCCTTTATAAAAAATCTTCCAATTGCACTTTCAGGTTTTTTTTTTTAAACTCTGTTGGGGCCATCGTATATGGAGGCTTCAGATACGGCACGCTTCTTGTTCCAACTTTATTTCAAAGTCAATTTCTCTTTTGGGTGGTAGTCTAGAGATTTCTTTCAGGAGCACATCTGGAAATTCTTTGACCATCGAAATATCCTCAAGTTTTATTTCCTTTTTCCTATCTTTCATAGCACAGCACTAGTACGCATCATACCCTTGCCTAACTAATCTCCTAGTTTTCATCAAGGACATTAGCGTTCCTTGCTACTATTGTTTCCCTAAATGCTCATCTTTCCTCCCCCTTTCACTTTTAGGGATACTCTTTTCTTTTGGTAATGAATCCTTGCTCCATCCTTTGACAATCAATCCATTTCTAAAATTATATCAACTTTCAATAGATCTAATTGTACCAAATCACCCTCAAACTCATCTTGTTTTAGTGTTACTAGCAATTCTTGTACATAACACTACATTTTACACTTTTTTCTCCGTGATCAAATTTACATCTGAATCTGCACCATATTTATGTGATTACACTCTATCTTAGATGCAATTTTGATGAAATAAATGAATGTGTAGCTCCTAAATCAAATTCAGTGCCATGGGGTGTTGAATTAAAAGCAAGCATACCGGTCACAACCATTCCTGAGTTGTCAGCCTACTTCATGTTGATCACATCAACTATGCCTACCTGGTGATTGGTCACAGGGGCGAGGATCTTACTATCTTTAGGAGCTGGAGTCGAACCATTACCCAGCTGGGTAGGTCTAACAATTGACAATCAGATGATTTGGATCTCCACATCAAAAATAAAGATTTATTCCCACCCTACATTTTGAGTGTTGTGCCTCGTACAACCACACTTGGTGCAATGCTTCATAGGGGGCACTGGGCATTGGATTTTTGGTCTCATGTTGGTATGTTGCTTATTAGGAAGTCCCCCAACCTGACTATCTTTCTAATGCCACCCTTTTCCTAGGGTTAGCCTGATTGGCCATTCACAACTCATTTTTCACCCGTTTGATTTTCGCTGCACACTCATACAATTCCTAACTGGTTTGTGCGGTTGTTCCGCTAACTGACTCCTAATATAAGGTGCTAGGCCTTCCTAAAATCTTACCACCATCAATTTGATCTATAGCTATATATGCCAAGGCAAGAGAATTCAGCCAAGAAGCTTGCATACTCCGATACTGACAGGTTATCATGCCTTAAGGTTAAGGACACCCCAATTTTTATTTTTGCAAGTGCATCAAATAGAACTTTGCTCGCAATGCCTCACTGAAAGTACACCAAGTGGCCTCAGAACTTTGAAAGGTGGACTTAATCATTCGCCACCAAATGTCATCCTGTCCAATAAGATAAAAGACCCCAATAGACACACGTTTGTTATCAGGACTTCCACAACATCAAATATCTTTTTCATATGTCTGATCCATTCTTTCAGTAAAATTGGGTCTTCTTTGTCAGCATATGTTTTTAGATTCAGTTCTGTGAACCAATCAAAGAGCTCATTTTCTTTTTCATCCTTATCAGATCAAGAACCTCAAGCATCTTTGTTACTTCATCCATAATCTTTGTGATCAGTTCAGGATCTAAGTCATCTAATAGTCCCTTTTAACGCGTAACATTCTCAAGGTTTAGGGGTATGCTAACAGCTTCATAAATTCTTTGAGGGGTCACTATTGGGGAATTTTAATTGGCTTAGTGGGCTGACACAGACTCTGTGTTGTTCCCTTGCGGATTCTTTTTCAAAACATCGTCATTTGGTTTTGCCATTCTATCAAACCTATATGCCAACATATTAGCTCTCACTTATTCGTATCCCTTATGGTTGCACGTGCATGCTTTCTCGTTATCATTATTTGCTCATATGCTACTCTTATCATGTGACCATAATTTGCTACCTTTGTTATTCATGCTGGCCAGTCAAGATTGTTATGAATCCAAAGTTGTTTCTGAAGTTTCTTCTGTTGAAGTGTTTCTAAAAGTTTCTCCTGTTAAAGGAGTATGGAGATTTAGCATTAAAGGAAAGTTAAGCCTGTGATCTGTTGGACCTTATAATATCATTGAGAAAATCAACTCAGTTGCTTACCACTTAGCCTTACCACCTGAATTCTAGCGTGTGCACAATGTGTTCCATGGTTCGCAACTTTACAAGTGTGTGCATAATCCACTCATGCAATAGTTTATGAATGCTTGAAAGTTTAGGCTAACGGGTTAACTTATGAAAAACAATATGTGAAGATAGTAGATTCAAGAGTAAAACAATTACACAATAATACTATACCTTTGATCAAAGTTATATGGACCCATCATAGAGCCTGTGAGGCTACTTGGGAAGCAGATGATGAAATGAGTTCGCTACACATATATATTCAAAAGGTATGTTCAGCGTAAGTTTTGAGGACAAAACTTTCTTTAAGGAGGGGAGGATGTAAAACCCCATCACTTATCCTATTTAATTAGTTTTAATTCTTGCATTAGTTACATAGTTATGATTAATCGGAGCAGTAAGCCGCGCATTTTTCTATTGTCAAATAAAGAAATGCTTGATTTAAAGAACTGTGATATCCCAAAATTTCTTCCAAGTTTATGAAATCTCGGATAACTATATAGGAGTATACAATTTCTTGCAAATACGCATTTGTACCCAAGTGAGTTTGGGAACTTACCAAGCCATGATAATCTCTTAATTGCTAAGGAAAGGAATAGGAATAGCAAATTGTTGCTTGCCAAATGCATGGCCAATCTCTAGCCATGTGGAAAGGAATATAAATTGGGATAAGCTCGCATTAATTAAGATATGACAAAGTGATAAGCCCGCATTAATTATGATGTGACAAAGTAATTATCCAAACAAAGAAAAAAAAAAGAAAAAGTAATAAAACGAGCCTTAATAATGTAGAGGGGGATGGCTATCTAAAGGGCATTTGAGTTTTTGAAATAAGTCACCCAAGAGAGCCAATCCTCCCTCCTCTGTCTCCCATGTGCGGCACCCCCTGACCAATAGCAGTCGCTGGCCCTTGCCACCTGGCTTCACTGCCACCCTAAGCTGCCGGTTCAGCTCGGTCCCATTGTCTCTTCTTCTTCACACCCCTTTGGTTGCACCCATCTCCACCTTTATTTTCCTGAAAGGTAATTAAATTTTGCCCTTCCATTATATTTAATCTCATATTCAATGATTATTTATGTGAATGTTGGGTTGAATTGTTGTATTTTGATTATGCGATTATCGGGGGTGAGTATAATGAATTCATGTATGGGAAAAATTGACAAGTTATTAGCAATAGTCATTATATGGTGTGAAGGTGTGATTGCGAGGAATTTTGGTGAAAGAAATATGCATAAGAGAACAGTGGACTAGATGATGTTTAATTGTTCAAGAAAAGCTATAGTATGCTCAAAAAAGTAATGTAGATATCAATGGTTATTAATGGTTTTTGTCACTAAATAAAGGGGTTCTGTGACACAGTTGGAAGTGGAAAGAAAATTCAGGTGGTTATGAGGACTATGTGGTTAGTGCTTGGCAAACTAGGATGCAATTTGTGCAAATAGCTCTATGGTTGAAGTAATTAGGTACTAAGCAATCAGTTTACCCAATTGATATATGATTTTAACGAGTCCATTATAGTTAAGAGAAATTCTATGAAAATGTTTAAGGAGATAAGTCTATTAGTTATGTTCAGGATGTTGGAGTCAAGTGATGCCTTTTTGAGAAAGAGAGAAAAAAAAAGGAGGTTGGATTGAGATCTCACGTCGAAAGAAAATCCCACTAGCTAAAAGTATTGCATTAGTAAAGTATGGTAATATAGCATGTGCTGCGCCTTAGGTTTTAAATTGAGAAGCCTAAAAGTTGGACCAGAAACTACTTAAGACTTACGAGTGTTAATTCTCTTCATTAATATAGAGAGTCATTAAATCTATTTCCAAGAAAGACATCCCAAAAGAGGAATTAAAAAAAAAAAAGAGAAGAGTATAAATAAATGCCAAAGGTACGTTATTGCTTTTACCCTTCAAAGATGTCTACATTTACATTTCCTAATGGTACCAAGTTTTACTCGACTGCTGGAACCTTAAGGACCCATTTCATGGTTCATCATTCAATGCAATGTTCAATGTTCAATGTTTAATGTTCATTGTTGACAGTTTTTGCTAAAAGAATTCATAGCTCGAGCCCTTCCCATTATAGTTCATTGTTTATTGACGCCATGGCCACTGTTCATATGTTTGGGTCCCCATCCAGGCCGAGAAACAACTAATTTCATAGTTAATAGTAAATGCAGTGTTCCTTAAATGATGTTTAGCAAGCATAGTTTTAAAATTGTGCACGCACTCATTAACTCCTTAAAAATAGTTATTGACTGTACAAGGGCAACATGTTGAGCTATAACTCACTTTTCCACTGTTTGTGTTTTCTAAGCTATTTTCGAGAAGAGAAGCAACTTAAAGTGAAGTAGGAACCTGCAGAGGTTGAGGGTCCAGGAAAAGTGGGCCAGAGCAGTGATTGCTAATCCTCTACCTTAATTAGTCATTTTAAGGGCTTGGAAAATGACTTGTGTTTTAAGCACGTGTGCAACTTTAGTAAAATGCAAATCCCTTATGGACGTGATTAAATTATGGTGTGATGCCTATTTTGAAATGTTTAATAACAATCTTAGACCTTATTTGGTGCAATTATTATAATTGGCAGATGTTATTTATCTGGTCGACTCTATATCTTTATCTACAACCTTATCTCTATGGGATGGCAGTAATGCCCTAACTTGATAGCTCATACTGCTGACACATAATGCTTATGAATAAAGGAATTTAGAAGGTAATTAAGCTAGGGCCTGGACAGGGATCCAAACATATGAACAGTAGCCATGGTGTCAATAAACAATGAACTATGAATGTCCGGTTTAACAGGAAGGGCTCAAACTGTGAATTCTTCTAGCAGAAACTATGAGAAATGAACACTGACTATTAAACATTAAACATTGAGCATTACATTGAATGATGAATAATGAAATGGGTCCGTAAGGTTCCAAAGACCAAGTAAAATTTATTAACTTTAGTAAATGTAAATTTAGATGTCTTTGAAGGGTACAAGCAATAACATACCTTTGGCATTTATTTATAGTCTTCTCTTTTTTGTTCCTCCTTTGGGGTGTCTATCTTGGAAATATATTCAGTGACGCTTTGTAATAATTAAGAGAATTAATGCTCGTGAGTTTTAAATAGTTCTGGTCATACTCTCAGGCTTCTCATTTTAAAACCTAAGGCGCTGCACATGCTACATTACTGCAATTTACTAATGCAACACTTTTAACTAGTGGTATTTTCTTTCGACGCGAGATCTCAATCCAACTTCTTTTGTGTTTCTCTTTTTCAAAAAGGCATCACTTGGCTCCAATACCCTGAACATAGCTAACAGACTTATCTCCTTAAACATTTTCATTAGCATTTCTCATGAATATATTGGACTCGTTAAAACCATATATCAATTGGGTAAATGGATTGCTCAGTATCTAATTACCTCAACCACAGAGCTAATTGCATAAATGGCACCCTAATTTGCCAAGCACTAATTATGTAGTCGGTATAACTACTTCAATTTTCTTGCCACTTTCAACTATGTCACATAACCCCTTCATTTAGCGATAAACTATTAAAAACCACTTTTATCTATATTGCTTGACCATATGTAGCTTTGCTTGAACAATTAATCATCATTTAGACTACTGTTCTCTTATGCACGTTTCCTACACCAAAAGTTTTTATAATCATACCTTCACACCCATATTATGATTGTTGCTAATTAGTTGTCAATTCTTTCTACACATGAATTCATTCTATTCATTCCCATCATTCAAATGAATAAACATTGACATATGAGGTTGCATATAATGGAAGGGCAAAATTTAATTACCATCCAAGAGACTAGATGTGGAGATGAGTGCAACCAAGGGGCGTGAAGAGGAGGAGATGGTGGGGCCGAGCTAAACCGACATCTTGGGGCGACGGTGAAGTTGGGCGACGAGGATTGGCGGTAGCCACCGACTGCTATTGATCAGGGGTTGTCACACATGGAGGAGGGAAGAGGGAGGGTTGACTCTCTTAGATTGCTTATTTCCAAAGCCCGCGTGCCATTTAAATAGCCACTGCCCCCTTAGATCAGTAAGGCTCTTCTTCTTCTTTTTTATTTTGTTTGGATAATTACTTTGTCACATCATAATTAATGCAAGCTTATCACTTTGTCACGTTACAATTGATGCGAGCTTATCACTTTGTCACATCATAATTAATGCGAGCTGATCACTTTGTCAGATCATAATTAATGCGAGCTTATTTCCATCTTTTCCCTCTCAACATATCCTGAGATTCGCCATACATCTAGTCAATTGTGATTTGATAATTTTATTTCTTTTCTTAGTTATTAAGATATTGTTATGGTTCGGCAAATTATTGACCTCGCTCGGGCGCAGACGCATATGTACTATAAATTGCATGCTTTTGCATAATTATATGAGACTTTATATGGTTTGGAGAAAGTTAGGCATTAAAGTAATTTCTCAATGAAACATTGCTTGTTTATCAGTAGAAAAATGTGTGGCTCATAGCTCTGATTAGTCATAACCATGCGAGTAATACAAGAACTGAAACCAATTAAACATGATTAAGTGATGAGGTATTACATCCTCTCCCCCTTAAAGTCCTTGAAACTTACACTGAACATACCTTTTGGACGAATGTAAGTAATGATGTCTCATTTCATCTTTAGTATCCTGTGTAGTCCCTGAGGCTTGATGATTGGTCTATATAACTTTGGCAAAAGGTATACCATTGTTACGCAATTGTTTTACTCTTTAATTTACTATCTTTAGAGGTTGCTTTTCATAAGTTAACCCATCAGTCTCAACTTCTAAGGGTTCATAAACTATTGCATGAGTTAGATCATGCATACAATTGCGAAGTTGCAAAATATGGAACATATCATACCTATGCTACAATTTAAGTGGTACGGCTAAGTGGCAAGTAGCTGGATTGATTTTCTCAATGATATTATAAGGTCTAACAAATTGCGGGCTTAACTTTGCTTCAACGTTTAATCTCTGTACTCCTTTAATAGGAGAAACTTTCAGAAACACTTTATCCCTTTCTTCAAACTCTGAAAGTTATTATTATATAACTTTGAACTCATCTACTATTTCTTGAGCCATTTCAGGTCCCAAGATTACAGTGTCCTCCAAATCATTCGAACAAAGGAGAGTTCTACAACTTTTACTGTGTAAAGCCTCAAAAGGGGTTATTCTTATATTAGCTTGATAGCTATTATTATATAAAAACTCTTCTAGGGTAAGTACTTCTCCCATTGTCTATGAGAATCCAGTATACGGCCTTATAATATGCCCTCAACGATTTGATTTACTCTTTCAGTTTAAGCACCCATCTCGAGATGGTAGGAGCCGCTAAATTGTAACTTTGTCCTAAAGGCTTTCTGTAAAGCCTTCCAGAGTCGGGTTTGAAACCTTCTCTGTATGAGACAATGTCTTGAGGTGCATAATGTAACCTCACTACTTCACTAATGTAAATTCGAGCCAACCTATCTACTTTTCAAGAATCATGTATTACTACAAAATGATTGGACTTGGTGAGTCTATCTACTATCGCCCAAATAGTACTATTCCTTGATCCTATTAGAGGGTACCCCATTATGAAATCCATCGAAATGGATTCCCATTTCCACTAGGGAATTTCTAATGGTCTCAATTGACAATTAGGTCACTAATGCTCAACTTTGACTATCTGACAAGTAAGACATTCATCCACATACTCGCCTATGTCTCTTTTCATGCGGCGCCACTAGGAGGTTTGTCTCACATCTCTATACATTTTCGTTCCTTCTGGGTGGATGGAATACTTTGCATTGTGGACTTTAGATATTATCCTTTGCTTTCAACTCCACCCTTTGAGGCATACATATTCGATTTTAGAATCTAATAACTCCCAATTTGTCCTCCGCAAAACCTAATACCTTTTCTTTGCTTATATTTAACTTATTCCTTTCTATCTCTTCATCCCCCACTTGTGCATGTTTAATTTCATCCAACAGGATAGGTTGAACCATCATAGCACTAAGAAATGATCTAGGTTGTTGCGTTGACACAGGCTCTATGCCCACATTTTCCAAATCCCTCAAAATCTTTGGTCACATCATTATCAAAATGTTCACACTATGATGTATTTTTTGACTCACTGCATCGGCAGCCATATTGGCCCTTCCTCAGAGGAACTGTATTTGGAGGTCATAGTATTTAAGAAGATCTAACTACCTATGTTGTCTCATATTTAACTGCTTTTAAGTAAAGATACATTGGGGACTTTTCTAATCAGTAAAAATCTTGCAAAGGCTGCCACAGAGATGGTGTCTCTAAAGTTTTAGTGCAAAAACCACCACAATCAGTTCCAAGTAGTGGGTATGGTGATTTTGCTTATAAGGCCTTAGCTGTCGAGATGCATAAAGTATGATTCTTTTCATCTTGCATTAGGACACATCATTTACCTTGTCTAGAAGTATCGTTGTAAATGGGGGATTCTTCTTCTTCCACTAGTTAAGCTAGGACTGGTGCAGTGGTAAGCTTTTGCTTTAGCGCCTGGAAAGCAGCTTCACACCTGTATTTCGAATCAATTGTGGCCTTCCTTAATAGGTTAGTGAAGGGCAGCGTGATTCTTGAAAAATTTTGCACAAATCATCTATAATACTTGGTTATACCCATGACACTCCAAACCTCAGTAACTTTAGTAGGCCTTGGCCATTCAGTAACTACTTTTACTTTTGCGGGTCCACCTTAATGCCTTCTTTAGAAATCACATGCCCCTAAGAAGTCACTTTTGTCAAGTAAGATTCACATTTTGATAATTTAGCAACAAGCTTGTGCTCCCTTAGGGTTTATAGCACAATTCCCAAATGTGCGGTATGCTCCTCTTTAGTTTTAGAATATATTAGGATATCATCCAATGAAAAATAAAATAAATTTATCTAAGTATGGCCTAAACACCCGGTTCATACAATCTATAAGGACTACGGGGGTATTTGTTAATTTAACTGAAATCACCATAAATTTATAATGAGCATGGTGTGTCCTAAACATCATCTTGGGGATATCTTCTGGTTTGATTCTTAATTGGTGGTACATTGACCTAAGATAAATGTTTGAGAAGACTCCGATGTCCTATAGTTGATCAAATAAATCATTAATCCTAGAAAATGGGTACTTATTCTTTATAGTGATCTTGTTCTATTCTCTGTAATCTATACATAATTTAGAGTTCCATCATTTTTTCCACAAATAGCACTGGTGCTCCTCACGAGGTTACGCTTGCTTTTATGTAACCCCTCTATAGCATATCGCCTAATTGCTCTTTCAATTTTTCAACTCCGTGGGGCCATCTTATATAGAGGCTTCGAGATAGGGCATGCTCTTGGTTCCAACTTATTTCAAACTCAATCTCTCTTTTAGGTGGTAGCCCAGTAATTTCTTTCATTTGGAAATTCTCTGACCATCAGAATGTCCTCAAGTTTTATTTCGTTTTTCCTATCTTTCATAACAAAGCGCAGGTACGTCTCACACCCCTGCCTAACTAATTTCCTAGTTGCCATTAAGGATATTAATGTTCCTTGCTACGATTGTTTTGCAAAAGCACATCTTTCCTCCTTCTTTCACTTTTAAGGATACTCTTTGCTTTTGGTAATTAATCTTTACTCCATGCATTGACAATAACCCATTTTGTTTTAAGAGGTGGGCCCTTTTTTACTTTCTACCATAGAGGCTGTGCTCCTAGTATAGCATATGACATGATTATGTTAATGAATATGCGTAAGTTTTGTGTATATGACTACTGAAGTTGTTAAATTACTCTCTTGTTTGGCCAGCATGAATAATCAAGGTAATAACCTTGGTAATATGAGGGGAGTGGCCTATGAATAAATTATAATGAAGATAAAACGTGAATATGTAGTCACAAGGGATATGAATGAGTGAGAGCTAATATGTTTGTGTACATGATGAACCTAATGGTGAACCCAAATGACAACATACCAGAGAACAATTTGTAAAGGAACTAATGGATGACTTAGATCTTGAACTGATAGTAAAGTTGTGGCTGAAGTAACAAAGAAGCTTAAGAGTTCTGGATCTGAAAAGGATGAGAAGGAAAATAAGTCCTCTGATCGAGTTGCAAAACAAAATCCTAAAATATATAATGGCAAGGAAGATTGGCACTCGAAGAATAGACTAGGCAGACAGAAAAAAAATATATATTTGATGTTGTGGAGGTGCTTGATAACAAGCGTCTGATTGTTGGTGCCTTTTTACCTCACTAAACAAGCTAACATTTTGAGGGAAACAGTTAAGACTACCTTCTAAAGTCTCAAGGCTGCCTGGAGCAAGTTCAAGGAAGTACTACGAGTGAGGTTTTATCCTATGCATTTACAAAAACAAAAGCAAAGTGAGTTCTTAACCCTGAAACGTGTCAGTAATGCGGTATGCAAGTCGCTTCACTAAACTCTCGAGGTTCGCCTCAGCATATATGGCCTCGGATCAAATTAAAATGTTAACATTTGAAGAAGGCCTAGTGCCTTATATTAGGAACCAGATGGCAGGAAAACCTGTGCAATCCAGTCACGAGTTGTATGAGTGTGCTGCTGAAATCAAACGGGTGAAAAATAAGTTGAGAATGGCCAGTCTGGCCAACACCAAGAAAAGGTGGAATAAGAGAGGCACTCAAGTAGAGGGATTTCATAGTAAGAAACCTACCAATTTTAGACCAAAGCCTCAAGGTCAAGCACTTACTAGGAAGTACTGCGCCAAATGTGGTCGTACGAACCACAACACCTCGAAATGCAGGGTGGAAACAAATCATTGTTTTTGTTGTGGAGATCTAAATCATCTTGTTGTCAACTGGTAGATCTACCCAGTCAGGTAATGGTCATGTTCTAGCTCCTAAAGACCGTAAGACCCCTGTCCCAGCAACCAGTCCCTAGGTGGGCAAAGTTTATGTGATCAACATAAAGTAGGTCGACAACTTAGGAACGGTTGTGACCAGTACGCCTACTTTAATTCAACACCTCTTGTCATTTTATTTGATTCAAGAGCTACACATTCATTTATTTCATCAAAAGTTGTATCCCATATAGGGGTGGAATCACATAAATATGTTGCAGAGTTGGAAGTAAATTTGCCTATGGGAAAAAAAGGGTAAAATGTAGTCTTATGTAAAATAATCACCCTGTGACACTAAAATTAAGATGAGTTTGAGAGAGACTTGGTACAGTTAAGTCTTTCGAAATTCAATATAATTTTAGAAATGGATTGGTTGTCAAGGCATGGAGCAAAGATTGATTGTCAAAAGCAAAAAGGGAAAGAGGGAGGAAAGATGTATTTTTGAGAAAACAATAGCAGCAAGGAATGTCCTATAATATCCTTGATGGCAACTAAAGAGTTAGTTAGACAGAGGATTGAGCCATACTTGTGCTGTGTTACGGAAGATAGGAAAAGGAAATAAAACTTGGAGACATTCTGATGATTAGAAAATTTCTAGATGTGTTCCTGCTAGAAATCTCAGGGTTACCACCCAAAAGAGAGATTAACTTTGAAATGGAGTTAGGAGCAGGAGTTCGGCCCATCTCGAAGCCTCCATATAGGATGGCCCAGCAGAGTTGAGAAAAATTGAAAATGCAATTGGAAGATTTGTTAAAAAGGGATTATATAAAACCAAGCGTAATGCAATGGGAAGTACCAGTACTATTTGTGAAGAAAAAGGATGGAGCCTTGAGATTGTGTATAGATTGCAGAGGATTGAACTAGATCACCATGAAGAATAAGTACCCATTGCCTAAAATTGATGATTTATTTGATCAACTACAAGGAATGAGAGTCTTCTCAAAGATTGATCTTAGGTTGGGGTACCACCAATTAAGAATCAAAACAGAGGATATCCCTCAGACGATGTTTAGGACTCGTTATAGCCATTATAAATTTACGATGATTCCAATTGGATTAACCAATGCTCCTACAGCCTTTGTGGATTTGATGAACTAGGCGTTTAGGCTGTTCTTGAATAAATTTGTAGTTTTTTTCATTGATGGTATCCTAATATATTCGAAAACTAAAGATGAGCACACTGAGCATCTGAGGATTGTGCTACAGATCCTAAGGAAGCATAAGGTTTATACTAAGTTATCAAATGTTGTTTGGTAAAGGGGAAAATAAAGTTTCTAAAAAATGAGTTTGATTAGCAAAAAATGAACGGAAAAGTTAAAAAGAAGTGCATAAATGAAAAATAAAAAATAAGCAAGAAATTTAGGAAAATGGGAATTTATATTTTGTTCTTTTGGAAATTATATTATAATAGTTGTGTCATCTAGATCAATCCTATGACAATATATACATTTGTCAATTTTTTTGAACTTACCTACTGCCTAAAGTAGGATGCAAGCAATGCTTATCTTTAATGCACTGCCTTATTCTTTGAACCATATGTCACTACTTTAATTTTTGAACCATATGTCGAGGAAATAGATACGGAAAAGAGAAAGAGGGAGAGATCGTGTAAGAGCCCAAGAAACGTAAAATCAATTTGCGCTCTTTTTAAAGTGAAAATATTTTTCTTCATTCTAAGGAAAATGATTTTTTCCTGAAACAAATTTCTCCTCCTTGTTTTACCAATACCGTAAAATGAGAAAATTATTTTCCGAGAAAATGATTTTCACTCCACCAAACACACCCTACATATCAAGCATGTAGTCTATTGGTTTGGGTACCCGAACCAATATTTTTTCGAATTATTGGTTCGGGTACGGTTCGGGCATTTTGAGAATTCAATTACCCGAAAACGCGAAACTTTTTTTTTTTAACTTTTCGAAACTTTTTTAATATTATCCATTCCCTAAAGACTTTTTAAGTCAAACATTCCCAAACCTGAAGAAGACAAGTACTTTGACTTCGTTGTATTGTTTTGTTTGAATGGCTTACGCCTTATGAAGGTGTGGGCTAATTAAAATATAAATGGTGGTAAGATATTAGGTGATATTGCCATATTGTGTAATAATTTCAAGTGCAACTTGGTGCAATACAACAACGGTTTATAGCATAAATAGAAATAATTATATCATGGATACAATAAAATTATTAGACAAAGTAAGAAAAAGATTTTAGAAAAAATGTGTTGTTGGGTAATCGAAAACCCGAACCGAAATTATCGGTACCCGAATATTTCGGTCCGGATACGGTTCAACATTTTTCCAAACCAAAATTATTGGGTACCCAAATATTTCGGTTTGGATACGGCTCCCTCTTCTTATTTGTTTAAGATTCCTTGAAAAATAGGCTGTCATAATTTTTATATCTGGACAACAACTGAAGGCGAATTCTTTTTGATTTATTTACTCGGCATTTGTTGTAGGCAATGGATCCAAGGAGCACTACTGGACAAGCATTTGGAGTGAAAAAATGCGATTATGAAGGCCTCTTTTTAGTTTTCTTTTCTTAGTTAGCAAAATTTAATTTTGTCGAATTTGAATCCCCTTGGAATGGAATTGTTGAATTTCACATTAATTAGGAATTGTTTACAAAGAAACTTATTAAGCACAATACTATGTGACTGAACTTCATTATACATGAAATGGATTTTGAATTTTTTATTATGCCTTTAATTTCCTTTATTTGTTCTTATGCGCTGAGCGCATTGATGTACAATATCTTGCGTTCGTGATCAATTGCTAGTATTAATTATATCATAACATCTATCCATTTAATTGAGGACAAAATTTACTTGTGTAAAATTTAATACAAAAACTTATATATTTCTTGTGGCAAAAGAAAACTTGCCACGAAGTATATTTGACATTGTCAGCTAGACAAAGTTTTGTAGCAAATTGTATAGCAATAGATGTCATGCTTTTGTAGCGAATGCATGTTGTGGTAATCTTTGACTTGCTACAAAATATGAGCTATTGCAGCTAATCGACAATTATGGCAAATTAAAATTTGCCATAAAAATGATATATTTTGTGGAAAATTGAAATTTGCCATAGTAACCTTTCTGTAACGCAGTTTCTGTGGCAACCCCTGGCAAAGCTTCAAATTGTAACAAAAGGTTATTGAAGTAATATTTTAGCATATTGTGGCAAAATTATATGCTGTAAGTACTTCATTTTTTCTTATACCATTCTTAGGTGCGGATCTTCTATTTCCTCTTTGTTAATGTTAATACGGACACTTGTAGAGTTTTCTTGTGTGAGCTAAGATGATTAAAAGACTCCTTGATTAGGTAAAATCGTTAACGTCCTCTTGAAGGGGTACATTCCACTTGACTTGAGCCGTTTCTACAGGGATAACTAGGTTAAGCCATATATCTTCTAGGTCATCACCCTAAATGTTGTTGACTTCATGAGTGATGAGGTCGACTAGATCACAGTCTATATCTTCATTTGTGATGTGTAAAACATCGCTAAGTGGATTAGCTCAATCTTTTGGTTTAAGAACTGCTAGGTTTCCATTGCCGATCATATCTTGGATTGCATTCTGGGCCCAACAATTATTGATTGGAGATCCACGACCACGGTGACAGTGGCAAGAGGCATTTAGGTGCTAACCCTTCAGTCTCTTGTCTTCAGCAATGTTAGTGAGTGGCCCAATGGCTTTTAGGATGCCTTCGCTTTCCATAGGCATATGATAGTTTCATGCCTAGGGGAATATAGTTTTTCCTAGGTCGAGGAGGTCTCAATGCCTCTGCTCCAAGAACCTTGTTTTTTAGTGTTGGAGGACATAGAAGCCTTTTTTTTGGTCCTTATTATAGTACCCTCTGTTATTAGCGTAACTAGGCTTTGGATTTGTGTTGCATGTCTTCTTCTATTAGCATGCCAACTTCATATAATTGTGTGAAGGTCCTGACAAGTTGGAACTTTATATGCTAGTGATAAGAGGGTTGCAAATTCTTTATGATCATGCAAACCTATTCTTTTTCGTCGGATCTATTAATTAGTAAGGAGACTTTAGGTCTCTGTCAGTCAATTAGTCTAGGAAACTCTCTTTTTCTCATTATTTGAGGAGTTCAATATTCAATGGCTCGAACGGAAGGGGGAGTTCAGTATGTAGCAAACTGGGCCAATAATTATTTTGTTAGACTTTCCCATGTATTGTTCATTTGTGGATCAAGGGACGATACCAATTTCCAATAGCTTCTCCTAGGGTAAAAGGAAAATCTGGGGGTAAAAGTTCTCTTTAAATTCCTTTTAGACTTATCGAGTTAGTGAAATGCTTTAAGTCGAAAATAGGGTTACCTATGCATATGAACTTGAGACTTTTAGATAAGCTAAACGAAGTGGTAATTTCCCTTTAGCAGATGGCATAAATGGAGTAGTGTTAATTACGTGGTTCTTGAATATATTTGAATTCGTTAGTAGTTGTTCATGTTTTTCAACATTTGCTTTAGTTGGATTTTGTTGAGCCTTGGATGTATCTTTACCTGTTTTCCTAAATTAGTTATTTTTGTTAGTTAAGCACAGGAAGGTTGTTACGTTTGGTGTTGAGTTTGTGATAAGGAGGTTGGTTTGTTACTGCTTGTTATAGCTTCTCTGTATATATACACATTCCATCAAGATGTACAGTGAGTCGATCAAAGAAATCCTTAATCAATAGTTTTTTTTCATTCTCTTCATTCTCACCACCAAATTCTCGTTCTTCTTCCATTTCTTTTCCAATTTCACATGGTATCAGAGCTGCAGGTAAGATTGCTTTGGTTCACTTAGCAGCTTACTCAAATCTTGAAACAGAGCTGATCAATCTTGGCCTGTCCCTGACTGTTCATTAATGGCCATGGAAGGAGAAGCTGCCAGCTATTCAGTCATTCAGAACTTGAATGAAGGATACAACAATGATCCTCTTTCACTGCAGGCCTCAGATCATCCTGGTATATGCCTTACTAATATCAAATTGAATGGCACTAACTTTCAACAATGGAGTAGATCAGTCAAAATAGCCCTACGAACCAGAACAAAGATAGGATTTATAGAAGGAACATGTGAAAGACCTGCTTCTACCTCTCCGAAATATGAACAATGGATCCGTTGTGATAATATGGTAGTTAGCTGGTTGTTAAATTCAATTGTTCCTGAATTATCTGAAGCTTTTCTCTATGCTGGTTCGGCCAAGGAATTATGGAGTGAGTTGGCTGAGAGATTTGGTCAAAGCAATGGGCCACTTCTCTATCAAATCCAAAAGGAAATTGCTGAGTTGCATCAAGAAAATGACAGTATTGTTGTGTACTACACTAAACTCAAAAGATTGTGGGATGAATTAGATAATTTAAGTGAAATACCAAGTTGTGATTGCATTCATAAGGCTGATTGTGGTGCATCTAAGAGATCTAGAGAACTAGATCAGCAACAACGGCTAATGCATTTCCTAATGAAATTGAATGATGGATATGACTCCATCAGAGGGCAAATCCTTTTGATGGATCCTTTGCCAAATGTTAATAAGGCTTATTGCATGATTGCAAGAGTTGAAACCCAAAGGTTAGTTACTAGCAGTCAATCACATTTATATAAGGAAATTGCTGCCATGTCCACAAAAGTGTCTGGTATGTCAAATGGAGAGGCAGAACAATACACTAATGCTTTGCCAGTTAAAGGAGGATTTAATGCAAAAAACAGAAGGGACAGCAAACGACTGAAGAACAGTAAGTTCTGTGATCACTGTCAGAAGGCAGGCCACACTCAGGATCAATGTTTCAAGCTCATTGGTTATCCTGATTGGTATGAGGGGACAAAAGAAGCAGGCAAAGGTAGAAGAGTTCCTCGAGCATCAGCAATAGCAAACATGGCAAGCCAGGCATGTCCAATGTCAGACAGTCCACTTGAAGAATGCAGTACACAGCAGAACAACACACAAATTGATTCCAACTTGGTTCAGGCTTTGGCACAAGAAATGTTGAAACTAATGAAAGGAAGCTCAGAACAGCAAGCTAGCAGGCCACAGTCTTATGCACACTTTGCAGGTATGGCAAAATCTAAATCATATCTTATGACTCATTCTAGCATTGAATGTCTTGTGAAAAATAGCTATTATGGTTCATGGATTGTAGATACCGGTTCCTCTGACCATATGACTCATAATCTGTCCTTCCTTGACAATGTTCAGCCACTAGCCAAACCTGTCCACATTACCCTACCTGATGGAACCATTAAAAGGGTTTCACAGGTAGGGCAAGTCAGGCTATGTCCAAATCTAACCCTTGACAATGTTCTCTATGTACCAGATTTCAAGTTCAACCTCATTTCAGTCCATAAACTCCTGACTGACATGCACTTATTCGCTGTGTTTACCCCTTACCTGTGCAAGTTTCAGGACCTTTCAACTAACCTTATCGTGGCATGTGCTCTTGTGGACAATGGACTATATCAGTTCAAGTCCAATGACCAAGCTGAAGCCCTTAGTGGTCTGGATTTCTCTTCTAAGTGTGGCCAGAGTAAGGATGGTTTAAGTCAGGCAGTAGCATGTCCTAATTCCAATTCCAATTTTTCTTCAACTTCAGTCAATTGTAAGAATCCAAGTCTTGACATAATAAATGCAAGACTTGGACACACTTCTTTTTCAAAAATGCAGCACATACCCAATTGTATACAACATTTGTCAGACACATTTACTTGTGATATTTGTATACAAGCCAAAATGCATAGACTGCCCTTTAATAAAAGCTCAATTCACACTTCATTTCCTTTTCAACTCATTCATTTGGATGTTTGGGGCCCTTATAAGGTTGCCAATATATGTGGAGCACATTATTTTCTCACCATCGTTGATGATTACACTCGAACAACCTGGACACACCTCTTGCAAAACAAAACTCAAGTTGGCCTTACCATCAAACACTTTGTTCATATGGTACATACACAATTCCAGCACAAGATTACCATGATCCGCAGTGACAATGGTACTGAGTTTCTTAACTCCACTTGCCTTGATTTCTTTTCTGCTAATGGCATCATTCACCAAAAGTCCATTGTTCGTACTCCCCAACAGAATGGAGTAGCTGAAAGGAAACACAGACACTTGCTAGACTCAGCTCGAGCCCTTAGGTTTCATGCTGGCCTACCAAAACAGTTTTGGGGAGAATGCATCCTTGCCGCCACTCATATAATCAATAAACTTCCTATGGCAAACCTCAGCTGTCAAACCCCCTTTGAAAGGCTATATAACCAGAAGCCTACCTATGATGATCTCAGGGTCATTGGATGCCTTTGTTTCGCTGCCAATACACACCCAATAGACAAATTTGAACCAAGAGCTAAGAGGTGTATTTTGCTCGGTTATCCTTTCGGGTACAAGGGCTATAAGCTCTATGATTTGGATACAAAAAAAATCCTACATAGCAGGTATGTCATCTTTCATGAAGATGTATTTCCTTTCAAAGAAGATCCTGTCCCACATAATGGCAACCTTCATACAGGAATCCTGCCTCAAAACAGTTCTTCTCCCTCCTTTCCTTTTGCCTTACCCACTGCACCTACAACCCCTACCATCATTGCGAGTCCTCTGTCAGCTCCTTTACCTCCAAATCACGACCCTGTTCCCTCAAACACTAATGCATATCCTCAGCAAGATCCTGTGTTCAATGACTCCTTTTATGGCTCACTTGAGTTGGCTGTCCCTGATACTTCCATCTCATCCCCATCTGCTTTCTCACAGGTTCATTTATCTTCCCCCAATGCTACTGTCTCGACTCCACATGTTTCTCCTACTCCAGCACTTAGAAGATCCAATCGACCCAGAGGACCACCAGTTTGGTTACAAGATTATCACTGCACACAGCCACATACTACAACTTTACAAAGCACCTCATCCCAGTCACAGAGTCTTGCCACCATTACAAATCCCTATCCTGTCTTTACCTATGCAAATTTAGCTCACCTTTCATCTCAGCATATAGCCTCCCTTACTAAGGTTTTACAAACTCATGAACCATATAACTATGCACAAGCCAAGCAGTGTCCTGAATGGGTCACGGCTATGAATCAGGAGCTTGATGCTCTTGATGCAAACCATACCTGGCAGTTGACAGCCTTGCCCCCGGGAAAGAGAGCACTAACTTCAAAGTGGGTGTTCAAAACTAAGTTTCGTCCGGATGGCTCAGTTGATAGATACAAAGCCCGACTGGTTATCAGAGGCTTCGAACAGATTAAAGACAAGGACTACAAACACACTTTTTCACCTGTGGCAAAGCTTACTACTGTAAGGGTGTTTATTGCTCTTGCTACTGTCAAAGCCTGGCCTTTGCATCAGCTTGATATAAATAACGCTTTTCTTCATGGTTATATTGATGAAGAAGTATACATGATACCCCCAGAAGGTTACACTAAGGCTTTACCTGGACAAGTGTGCAAATTACAGAGATCCCTTTATGGTTTGAAACAGGCTTCAAGGCAATGGAACAAGGAGTTGACTCAATTTCTTATTGGAAAAGGTTTCAGACAGTCCAAGCATGATTATTCTCTATTCACACGAGTTGTGCACACAAAAACGACTTTCATACTTGTCTATGTGGATGACCTTCTCATCACTGGAAATGATATTGATAGTATTGCTACCTTAAAGCAGGATTTGCATATGGCTTTCACTATTAAAGATCTGGGGCTGGCCCGTTATTTCTTGGGCATTGAAATAGCCAGATCAGCTCAGGGTACATTTCATGACTAAAATTCAGCACTGCTTGGCTACATCAGGGATAAAATTCAGGAAGGTTTTCTGCAAACGGCTCATGTCCCTTCACATCAGCAGCTGGCAGATTTAATGACTAAACCCCTTGGGGAGGCACAGCATAACTACCTTACTTCAAGGCTGGGATTGTTGTCTTCTCCTCCAATCTCACCTTGAGGGGGGGATGTTGAGCCTTGGATGTATCTTTACCTGTTTTCCTAAATTAGTTATTTTTGTTAGTTAAGCACAGGAAGGTTGTTACGTTTGGTGTTGAGTTTATTATAAGGAGGTTGGTTTGTTACTGCTTGTTATAGCTTCTCTGTATATATACACATTCCATCAAGATGTACAGTGAGTCGATCAAAGAAATCCTTAATCAATAGTTTTTTTTCATTCTCTTCATTCTCACTACCAAATTCTCGTTCTTCTTCCATTTCTTTTCCAATTTCACAGATTTGAACCATTACTGATTGAGTTTGCATCGTTGTCTTCTTCATTTTTGATTAGGCAGGTAATAATCTTTCGTTGTTCGACAATCCTATTACGTTATTTTTTCAGTTTGGCATCAAATTTTGCCCCCAATTGAGCTAGGTTGATCCACATTAGGATGAGGACAGTCGTCAAACATGGTTATTGACTATACTAGATTGTTCTATTCGAGGACTAGTTATAATGATCGAATGAGCTTGCAGACAATTTGCTAAGTCCCTACCTTGCCAAGCAATAAAACAAGGGAGAGAGACGGAAAGAATCAAGGGGGGAAAAAAAAAGAAGAGAGGGAAAAAAAACAAAGACTTAGAAAAGATGGAGCTGCTTATTTTTTTTTTTTTAAAAAAAAGCCTAAACAAAGAAAAACTGGAAGAAAGGCAAACTTATTATCCCATCTCCCTTAAATAGGAAAAGTAATAAAAAAAAGGAAAGAAAATAAATAAAGACCAAAGCTCCTCCCCAGATGGGATTCTTTTCACATACTAGTGGGAAAGGACCTAGGTCATGCAACTCAAATGCAAATACAAGGAAAAGTGATCACCAAGTAAAGATAGGACTAGCATGCATATGGAACGATTTCCTAATAATTCGTTCTAGATTTGGCATAGGTTGACTTTGGCTTAGGGTCTTAGTTGAAAAGGGTCTATCATGTAAGACGTAATTTCCCTCAGTGCGGGATGGGTCTAGATGGTGTTTTATTTCTTCTGAAGGATTGCTAAGGAAGAATGCCACAAGTGGAATGGCCTTTAAAGGCATTACCTGATGGGATGGGATCAATAATGTATCTGAGGGGTTCCTAGGGTTCTGTCCAAAATCCTATGTATGCTATACAGGAGGGATCAAGCCATTTATGACATTGGTCTAACCACTAGTGTACTGCAAGACCCTTAGCAGGAATATGGTTTGAATTCTTTGGAAATCACCATTTGTTTGCAACTCTGTAAAGCGCATCACCAGTGGAGTCGCCACTAAAGATGCCATGGCTTGAAGGCCCTTATCCTGCCTATGCATGAGTGATTATTCTTTTAGGTTTGTTTTAGGAATGTTTGAGCTTTACAATATTAAGTAGATGTGCTACCATATTTTAAGGAAAATATGAAGACAACATTTTTAACAAACAATTCCTATGATTCAGAATGGGAATTGATTTCAAAGGCTACTAGGCAAGCGTTAGGTCCGATGTAAAAGTACGAACGATGGTGGACAATTAAATCCGCTCATTGACATTGCCCACTCAAGAATGCTTCTCTACTGGAATTAAGCAAGTGACAAGGGAAATCCAAAAATTGCATGCAAAGACATGTTCCTCACTAATTTGTCTTATTTAGTAATTTGAACATCAAAGACATGACGTTTGTTTGTGATCTCTTATATTTAGTCACATCACATACTATTGATAACAAAAAGAAAACTTTAAAAAACAATTAAATTTCGTGATCACTTGGATTATCTGCATAATTTTGCATATGATGCAAAGCCTTGAATTCATCCAAGAATCATAGCATGACCAAGAAAAATAATCAAGATAATTGGGTTATTATCTCATTCATTAACCCTTGAGATTGATCTCAATTCAACTTAGCAAAAACAAAATTTAAAGATCCAACTTTGTTTAGATGTGATGAAGACTAATCCAAAACCACCTTATATTGGTGAGAATGAAGAACGAGATGAATTAGAAAGGAATTCATATTAGTGGAAAGACCTATACTCCTAGTAAAGAATATTGCCTAGAGCAAGACTGATCTCTGAAGGAACGAGAAGCAAGAAGGTTAGAGGAAGGGTGGTCACCCTAGCAAGGAGAATAGAAATGGTGTATGTGTGTGTCCTTTGAGGAAGGAGGGGGGGACCCTTTTATAGTGGTGGGGGTTGAATAAACTCCTCTAAGATTATTCTATAGCAATGATATTTCATAAAATACACTAGGAAAAGATCACGAGAATCTTCCCAACTACCTTACATTGCTTGAGAAACAATAGAGCTAGTGAGAGGCCATTGGCACCTGAGCAGGGCCACTAGGTCCAAGAGGCACGCACAAATCTACCTCTTGGATTATTTCTTATAGTGGACTAGGTTAGCATTGCCATTGTGCATGGGACAGTTTTGAGTTAAATGTTTCGATTGCAGAGTACAATTGCAAGGCAATGCGCCACATCATTGGTCTGTCCATTGCTATTTCAACCACGAGGTCTAAAATTTAGCACCATGCTCGTAATTTCCACTGCAATATGTTTTTTTGTTCGTTTTTAATTTGATTTTTTGAATTTCCAAGCCTTTAGACAGAAGAGGGTAAGAAATATTTTTAGGATAATTTTTTGTAATTGTTTTACTTAGGGCTAGCTTCAATGATTTTGGGAATGCATTGTTTTGTCACTTATAAAGAAAAATGGGTATCGTCATTCTGTTGCTTGCCTATATCACACAATATGTACTCGGTATAAGTCTGAGGACACCTGAGGGTGCCCAAACCTATATTTTCTTCAGAGAGTGCAACACTTATCATCCTCATCAAGTATATGAGGAGCAAATTGTTACTGCGATGACATTAACTATATTTTAGGAATTATAGAAAGCTTTTTAAGGTACATTTACTTCATCCTTTTCCCTCGTTATTTTTAATTGACTCGCTTTTGTCTTTTCTTTGAATTCATGTCTGGTGGAGTACATATGCCTTTAGCCTTAGAGTCTCTTGGGAGTGTCTCATTGACAACTCATTGGTCTTCCAAGCATTGGAAGCTATAGGGAATTGTGTTTGACATAAAAGATCCCCCCTAAGGCAGGTTATGTTTTTGAGAACTAATGAATTTGGCCAAAATCCAAACACAATAATTACACACAAGATAGAATTTAACCAATCCCAATCAAGAACAAGAATAATTAAATAAAAAAGAAAGATTCCAATATTAATACTTGGCTAACAATCCCCATATTGAGAAAACTACTCACAAATATTCAAATCAATAAAACTAAACAGAGTTTTGAGAGTAGAAAACATAGCGCAATTAGAGATCCTTCAAGGGTTTCCCAACTTCGCAAGGGCTCCAAAACAGCAAACACTTCTTCCACACTCACACTGAAAACTACTAAAAATATCAACCAAACTAGAAAAGATGGAAAAGGAATGAAAAACTAGAGAGAATAGTTCTCTTATTTACTGCGTTATGTGTTTCTTGCTGCGAACATGACCTTATTTACAGAGAAACACAATCAACCTCAGCCACATGATGAGGGCTAGCAGTTATGCCTTCAGCAACAGTCCGTAGAGGGCTCTGTCTCAATGATCTTTTATTCTTTCTTCCTTTTACAAGCATGGTGACTTAAGGATGTCCGTGGGGAGACAAATTACACTTAGTTATGGTAAACATTGGGGTAAAATGGTCTGAAAATCTCCAAAACACATAAAAGAGCCCTACTCGAGCGTAAAATCGAAAAAAGAGTATAAATTATAACATAAAGCACATAATTCTCCCTAAAAAAGACACAAAATGACCTCAAAATGATACATACTTTAAGCACTTATCAAATACCCCAATGCTTAAACCATTTCTTGTCCCCAAGCAACCATGAAACTAAGGCTAAAGATAAGAATAACCTCCTCAGGAAGACATCAGTAGTAGCATCAATAACCAAATCAATCCAAGAAGTTTGGCCCAAAAGTGGTGAAAAATTTACAAACAGGTAGGAGACGGAAATTTTCGAAAAAAGGTAAGAACCATCACATCAAAATAATAAATCAATTACTCAAATCAACCTGAACGATCATATTGGCATGTTACAATAAGTAGAGCCTAGAAGAACCAATAGAACCTCACTTTAGAGATGAGACACTCATCACTCATGTGTTTAAAAATAAAATGTGGCTTTCTCAAATCACATTATATGGAACCAAATCAACCATAAGTTTGATAAGACTCTCTAATTCACCACCACTATAATACAAAACACACAAGGCAATCATGAGGACTTTTAAGGGTTGTAATGGGGTAAATGGGTAAAGGTAAGGAAGGAACAAACATTTTGGGTTTTGCGGAGCTAAAAGCCAAAGACTAAGAGCATGAACCATCATCTCCCAAGTAAATTATACTCCTTAAAATGTCAACAACATCCCTAAGTGACGTCACAAGAAAAAGTGCCTAATATAAAACCGATGCCAAATCCTCTTATTGTGTCATTTTTCTTCTTTATCTTGTCTTTTTTCCTTTATCTTTGTTGTTTCTTTGTTTTTTTGTTTTTTAACAGATACAAATTTTTTCCTACACATCTTTGGTGTGCCTTGAGTTCTCTTCTCTTTCTTTTTTTCTCAAGGAGGTTAATGCCAAAGAAAACTATGCATTTTCAACACTTTTCTTGTAACTCACAAAACATAACCCAATTGACATTCAAGGGAAAAATAAAGCATGAATCCCTTATCATATTCAACCAAATCATAAGAAGGTTATTATTCACAAACTACTCCCAATCAACTATGAAACTCTATAGTGTTGGCTAAAAAGGGTAAGACATATGTGTTTAGCCAAAGATAATAATATAGATTCTCGTAAAAAAAGGGTAAAGGCTCAAAGGGATAGCAAGGGGTAAATATTCACATAAAGGTGGCTATATGATTAATGTAGCTTTTAAAGTCAACGAATGCCTCAATCATGTTGCCTAAATGTGCATGCTAAAAGTGGTCTTGAAATCTTGGAAGAGTCACACATGAAAAGAAATATGAGATTAAGTTAATAAATTAGTGTATTTAGGCTCAAAATCTCACAAGACAAAGGCTCATCTAGCTCTTGGAATTTCATATGCCAAATACTCATGCTAAGAACCATTAAGCAAGCAACTCATATCTAATGTGAAGGTCAAAACATGAGGCATAATTCAAAAACTCTGAAACAAACATTCTATTCACAAATGGGCTAAACAAAAAGGGTCAAAATAGGCAAAAGAAAGCCACTAAGTCTAAAGACTCATCATCGGAAGATTTATAGGCTTTTTTTTTCTTTTTGATTTTTTTGATTTTTGATTTTTGATTTTTCTACTTTTTTGTTTGTTTTTTGCAACTAAAAACTAAAAGGTGACAAAACAAAACTAAAACAAAGAAAGAAACCTAGAAAACTAAATGATTAATCTAAAAATGCAAACTAAATACAAAAATCACAAATTATCACACAACCTCAACACACATATGTACAACTAAAAAAACCCCCCATACTTGATCCTCAACGCAAGCATAAGACTCTAAAAAGGAGGAGGGGGTGGAGGAGAAGAAGAAGGGTGGAGTCGAGAAATGTGCCAGTCTCGCCAGGTCTCAATGCAGGCCCTAAAGTCTTGAAATATTAGTTCTGGGAGGCAATCATCCTACGGAGCTCATCATGGCATTGCTAAACAAAGCCCTAGAGTGAGGCATGCTCAGTTTCTACATAAGCTTGTAGAGAAGCTTGCTCCTTTTGAATTGACCTAAGCTTAGCATGCCGGTTAGGATAGTCATGAGACGAGGATAGTTAGAAGGAACTAGAAGCCCGAGGGTGATGAGGTGGGGCAGGTTGCGCCAACTCTTTATCATCGGAAAAAAAGTAGATATTGGCCCAGTTCAGGATAGAGCTGTGATCAACATTTAGGAGAGGTACAAGCCGGTTCCCGAGATAAATCCAACAAATACGTCCACCATCAACTTTACAAAATTTTATTTGTTCAAATGCGACCAAGTTCAACTGCTCCGAACCTGGGAATCTGTCATCGGGGTTCGGTTCAACTCCAACCATGCTAGCAATGGACCCCTAATGACAATCGTATGTACAGAACTAGTGGGTACACTATGCAATTGATTGACCAAGAATGATCCGGGATCAATCCGGTCATCTTCAAGTATGCTATACAAAAAATATAATTTAGATAGATGAGGCTCATTGATGCTATTCTCCCAAGCAAACAAACCATAAGATAGTAAACATTGGGCCACATGAATACAGGGGTTTCGAATAACCGTGCCTTTTGAATTACTAGTGTCATACCGATAATCCCCAGAAAGTTCGTGCCAAAAAACATTCAGATTAAACTCCTTAGGGGCATGTCAGTATAGAAGGTCCATACTTAGCGAAAAACCAAATACACTATTGAAGGCAATCAAATTAACCTCATAAAACTCTCTATTAAGGTAAATAAAAATGTAGCCCTCTTGACACCAAGGACCACTCGTGACCCCAACATATAATGTGCTTAGAAATTCAAGTGTGAGGTCCCCATAAGTGTGGTCCCTAATTTCTAAAAATTAGCCCATCCCGCCCTAAGCAAACAACTAACGAATATCATTCAACAATCCCAAATGATTCAACACATCCTCATCATAATATTGAGGAGCTACCACAAGTTTACTACTCAAAGCATTATATCTAGCAATGTGTTCAGGATTAGTTAAACCGAGGGGTTGTTAAATGTTTCCTCGAAATCTGATGGCAGTTAATGTGCAGGAGCATCGAGAAGCTTATTGTGAGGCTTGACTTAAAGTCTCAGCTTTTTGTGCAGTTCTTGCCTTTTTCTTTGGTGCCATAATGGTATAATGTGGATGGGAAAAACTTGGAAAACTAAACTAAAAAGAAAATGCTAGAAAAATGCTAGAAAATGTAAAATTTGAGAAAAGGGAAGTAGATGGTGAAGAAATATGGAAGAAAAAAATGGAACTTAGAAGAACAAAAGTGAAAAATGGAGCAGTGAAAGTTGTGGACATGGAGGTGGGAAGAATGGAAGAGAAAGAAAAAAGGGAAGACAAACAGGCTAGCAGTTAGGAACCTTAACATCCCATCCTCGTGAATCACAAAACCAGGTGCCTTTCCTGCTAACACCTCCATCTTGATCCTATCCAACTGTGGGTTCGTGCTCTCAACGGCTCGAATCTCCTCAATGAGGGTAGATTGTACCTCCATGGTATAAAGTATAGACCTGGTTTCCCTCCTTACCATGTTGAGGTCCACTTTCTTAAAATCCTCCCACAAATCCCTACGCAGTGCCACAAGATATTGAGAGTTTGGTAATGCCGATGACTTAATGCATCCGCTACCACATTTACCTTTCTGGGGTGGCATTGGAAGTTTATGCCATAGTCCTTAATGAATTCCAACCGCCTTGTCTATCTCAGGTTCAAGTCCTTTTACGAGAACAAATACTTCAAACTCTGGTGATTGGTGAAGATCTCACAGTGCACCCCGTACAAGTAGTGTCTCTAAATTTTTAGCGTGAACACTATGGTTGCTAGCTCTAAGTCGTGAGTCAGATAGTTCCGCTCATGAGTCTTTAGTTGTCATGAGGCATAGACTATGACACGGTCATCGTACATCAGCACGCACCCCAATTCATTTTTAAACGCGTCACTATACACTATGAAATCCTTGTCGTTGGTGGGTAAGGCCAATATAGGTGCACTGGTTAACCTCTTCTTAAGTTCTTAGAAAGCTTTCTCGCACCAATCTTCCCACTCATACTTGGTAACCTTCCGTGTCAAATTAGTGAGGAAAGTGGCGATCTTCGAGAAGTTCTAAGCGAACATACGATGGTACCCTGTCAAACCCAAAAAGCTTCCCACCTTTGTGGCATTCTTAGGTCTTGGCCACTTCGTTATGGCCTCTGTTCTCTGAGGATCCACAGACACGCCCTCATTAGACACTACATGCCCCAAAAATGCCACCCATTCCAACCAAAACTCGCACTTTTTTAGCTTTGCATTCAATTATTCTCCCCTAGCACTTCCAGGACAGCCCTCAAATGGTGGGTATGTTCTTCTGGGGTCCTCGAATAGATCAGTATATCATTTATGAATACTACTAGAAACTGATCCAAGTAAGTTTTGAAGACCCTATTCCTGAGATCCATAAGTGCTCTTGAGGCATTTGTATGCCCAAGGGCATCACTACAAATTCATAATATCTATATCGGGTGCGGAATGCAGTCTTGGGTATGTACTCTTCCTTGATCCGAAGTTGGTGATACCCCGAACGAAGGTATATCCTGGAGAAGGTCCCGGTACCTCTAAGTTGGTGAAAGAGATCATCTATTCTGGGCAAAAGGTAACGATTCTTGACTGTTATTTTGTTTAACTCTCTATAATCTATGCACAATCTAAGAGTTCTGTCCTTCTTTTTCACGAACAACACCAGGGCTCCCCATGGGGATGTACTAGCTTGGATATAATCCCTTTTCTAACAGCTCATCAAGTTAACTCTTTAACTCCTTAAGTTCTATAGGTGCCATCCGATAAGGTGCTTTTAGATAAGGGTTGGCCCTGGTACCAAATCAATGTAAAATTCCACCTCCCTAAGGGGTGGCATGCCAGGGATCTCCTCTGAAAAAACATCCGGGAATTCTCGCACTACTGGAATGTCCTGGAGAGATGGCTCAGCGACCTTGGTTTCCACTCCATTGCATAGGAATTCTTCGCATCCTCGTTCTAGCTGTTTGTGGGCTTTCATCGCGGTGATAAGTTTCACTCCACCCTTTGAGATCTTCCCTTTGTGAGCTATTTTCTCTCTGTTGGCACCCTTAGGGTGATTCTTTGTTTTGGACAATTTATTTGGGCCTGATACTTCGGTAACCAGTCCATCCTTAAAATGACACCAAAATCAGTCAAGTCAAACTTATATAACTCCGGCAGAAACTTGTGCTCATACATCTAAATGGGGCAGTCCTCATATAGTTTATCACATTTCATGGTCTTACCATCAGGGAGAGTCACAGACAGTATAGAGGGTCTATGGGTTGGAACTAGCCCTAGTGCCTTAAGCAGCTTGACAGAAATAAAGGAATGCGCAGCACCAGAATCAAGCAAGACATCTATTGGTTGAGCTTGAACAGAGAATGTACTAGTCACTACGTTTGGGGCATCCTTTGCTTCCTCCCTATACATAACGTAAATTCTACCCTCGGTAATTCGCAGTGGTTGATTGGGGGGTCTCGCCTAGTTCTACTGAGATGCTTAGGCTTATGATTCGGGTTGGCCCCCTGCTGACACTTTTTCTGGTAGTGCTGCTGGGGCTGCTGTCCCCAATAACCCTGATCGGTAGGAGGTGGGGGATGTGGGCAATCCCGCATCTAGTGCGGAGGACTCCCACAGCGGTAGTATCTCTTAACTGTGCAGCTCCCGGGCATAATATCCTGGCTTGCCACAAGCATTGCAGGTCACCCTAGGCTGATTGTTTGTTTGCTGGGCTCCACGTGTGCTGTTGTTGTGATAGTGGTTCCTAGGAGACCGCTTGTACGGGCCTTGAAAGTGGAAGTTTTCTCGCTGATCCCCCTTCCTCTTGTTTCTGCACTGCTCATTATAATAGTCATTCTTCTGCTTTATTGCCATTTTGACGTTCACCATGATATCATATAAGTCCTTATAGGAGATGTGCTAACGTAATGATATCCTCTCCTAAATGTTTGGATTGAGCCTCGCCCTTAAAATGATTCATCTTCAGCTTCTCATCAGCTATAAAGGCCAGGGCAAAAAGGGAGAGTTCCGTGAATTTGGAGTATATATGCTCATCCCTCATTGTTGCAGTTGCATGAATTCATTCCCTTCTGAAGGGGCACGGGGTAGAAGCGGTCCTTGATCTGCTCCTTGAATCTTTTCCAGTTGAATCCAGGCTCATACTGTCTCTCTTGCATGGTTGCCCACCAGAGGACGGCTTTGTCCTTAAGGTAGAACACCGCAAATCATACCCTTTACTCCTTAGGGCATTTGAGGGCATCGAGCAGCTTCTCCATGCTCCGAATCCAATCCTCGAAGGCCTTAGGGTCGAGAGCGCCATTGTAGACCAGTGGGTTGTGACTAGCGAGTCTCTTAACCATATGGGAGTTGTCCTCAGTCTTTCTCTCTTTGACCTCCATCATTTTCTGCAGGAATTCGTTCTACCACTGTAGTTGTTCCCCTTATTTCTACAGCAGCACCAGCAGTAGGAGATTAGTAAGGTCTGCTCTCGTAGGCGGGTTGGTTTCGTCCACCTAGCTGCGGGATCCATTCCCATGCCTGGGACGGAGGGCTTCCAGTCATTCCCTCAGACTGGCCATAGGCATGTTCAGGTTCACATGGGGCCTTAGAGTGGGGTGCGGCCCGATATGAGATTCACCACTGTTCCCCGACATCTTACTTAGGAAACAAGCTGAGTTTATTTACTTCCCTAATAGTTCGCAACATGCGTGCTAGTATAGTTCAGTAAGGCATCTCATGCCACATTATTATATACAACAAACATGCAGTTTTGTTCACAGTTACGTTCACTTGCCACGCTCGCGTGGCCCGATCACATATCCCACACACATCTCATTAAACAATAACGACATTCACATATTAATACATATATAACATAAATTCACAATTCTCAGCCAATCATAGCAAACAGTTGTATCCAGGTAGCACTATAAAGTTTCTAATGCATAGATTTGAAATAGTAACTGTTCCACACACCAATACTATTACTGCATACGCACTTTAACAAAACTTCATATTTCATGTTGGTTAGCAAAAAGGAAAGATAAAAACAGTACAGTCTTTAAAAGCAAAACTTCAAGCAAACTTCTAGTATCTACTGCTCAGGGGCGTCCATTAGGCAGGTACCACGACACATCCTACCACACCTTCCCCGCTTCCAGCGGGTAACCTCAACCTTGGGTTCTTCATCAACTGAGTCCTCTTCCAAGTCTTCTTCTAGTAGATGCTCTTCCTCGGGGTCCTCCTCTTCTAAGGGCTCGTCCTCAGATTCCTCTTCTTCCTCTTCCATTGGGTCCTCATCGGGATCATCCTCATCTAAGGGTTCCTCTCTAAAGTCTCCCTCCTTAACAGGCTCCTCCCCTAGTTCCTCCTCCCCATCAACGAACTCGTTTCCCCCTACAGACTCTTCCTCTTCAGTATATTCCCCCGCTGTGGGTGGTTGGGTGTCATTCTCAATATTAGGGGTAGGAGGTTGATCATTGGGGCCCACATCAATTAGATGGTCCACTAGCGCTGCTAGGTTGATTCCCATGGGTTCCCAGTCACACAAACAATACCTATTTTAGAAACTGAACAATCTAGTCCCAGGGTCCTATAATGCCATACTAGGTCACCTAAGAGGGTCAGGAGGGAGAACAGGGCCTGATAGCTCCCAAACCTAACGCAGTCATTTGGTATCTCCTCTGGTCTTCAATGTGTAAATGCCTCAATCCGTTCTAAGTAGCTAGCTAGACTAACCCCGGTCTCTTTTCCATCCTCCGATAGGGGACATGACGACACATGCAACCACAATGACGGGTCACATTCATCCTAAACATTAACAAGTCTAAGTCAGACACGTGTTCACAAGTAAATAAGCGCATGTAGACATAACCCTTTCCCGTCCTATGCTCACGCTCCATGCAATCCTTAGGTCTACAGGTTTTTAATTTTTTTTTTATATTCCTGATTATAATATTTTAGGTGAGCCTTCAGGTCAGTCAACCTGAGCTCTGATACAATTTTGTAACACCCCGATTTTTCTAATCCCCTTTTATTTACTAATATTTTCCTACGTGACTGTGGAAAAACTAAGTGGGTTGTTACCGCCATATTTCCTTTTTGGAAACACTAGGCTGAGTATCAACCAAAGACATTAATGCACTGTTTAATCTTAAATTAAGGCATAAGTTTGAGTCTTGACGGCAAATACAACAATGTCTAACTAAATATTAGGTAACGAGGTCTTGCACTAATTTAGGTTCCCATCCCCATGCTCATGCACATCACATGAAAACAAAACATTTGGGAAAAGTGGCAGTAACAATAACAACACCTCCCAGTGTGGATCCCGCTTTCATGGGGTCTGGGGAGATCCAGATGTAGATAACCTTACCTCTACCGACATCCCTGCCCGCAAGGAGGCTGATTCTAAATTTGGGAAAAGTGAGATTAACTCAATAACAACCACCCCTAACGGTCAAAACACGCACGCAAGAAAGAAAAAATCAAAATCAAAAGCTAAAGCAAAGCAAAACACGAACTGACTTCAACAATCCAACATAATCCAAACTAAGTACTAAACAAAATAAAAACTCAATCAAAACCTACTAAAACGAAAATAAAACTAAAACGAAATTGACGCAAATGACTCGAATGACTAGACTACGACCCGAAGCAACCTAATCTCATAACGTCATCCCCAGCAACGGCGCCAAAAACTTGTTGTGAATTTCTGCAAGCGTACGGTTAACGTTCTAACGTTTGCGGGTATCGTCCTCAGGAATGATTGTGAAATTAGGTTGCTAACTTGACTAGATTAGCAACTAAGGTTACTTAACACAAACAATAGATTGTATACTAAACTTTAAACCTAAAAGCAAGGTAATCCATTGTATATGGTTTAATGTTGAGTAATTCGAAACAACCAGAATATGAACAACCAGAATATATGGTTTAACTTTGAACCTAAAATCGAACATCAAAACGTAAAATAACAACCAGAATATGAACAAAGCTAAATTGCATCAGAAATTCGAAACTAACAGGGTAAAAATTGCATCCAGATTTACCAACTAGAAACAGGGGAATCGAACAGGGGAGAAGGCGACACCAACAATAGGGCTTCTGAACGCAACAAATTCAAACGAACCAACAAACTTGAATCAACAAATTTAGATGAAGCAGAGCAGCAGGGAAAGGGGACAGAATCGAAACAAACTCGAGTGAACCGCAATTTGCAAACCAAAAATCAGATCTGGGAATCGAATTGAAAACAGAAACAGCTAATCTCATACTGAGAAATCAAGATCTACAATTTGAGATTAAAATAGGAAAAATCGAATTGAAGCCCTAAATCTCTAAAATTGAACTCGTATGTCTTGCTACCATTAAAGCTGAAACTAAAACTAATAAACCTAAATCCTAAAATCATACCCCAAATTGTCGCAACCCTTCAATTTATACCCAACATGATCGGCTCTTGGTTCATTGATGAAGCAAGCACTCGACGGGTCTGGGAGATGAAGTAACGGCCGGCTGCCATTAATGGGGAAGTGGGAAAATGAAGAAGAGAGAGACTGAGGAAGGCTGTGTGGAGAAAGACGAATGGCCATGGCGTTTTTGGGTGTGCATAACCGAAGAAGAAGAAGAAGGGAAACAGGGGGTCGGGCTTTGCTGGGCATCGGGTTCTCTAAGAACCCAGGGGAAAGGGAAGAAGAAAGAAAGGGAGGAGAGAGAAAATGAATAGGGGGTAAGGACTGGCTTGGTCACGTGCTGCACGCGTGATCCGATTTTATTTATTATTTTTTCGTCTTTTTTTTTGGTTTGGGTTTGAATCAATCTGGCACAGTTCTTCATCTTTCAGCATTCCTTCGTCTCTTTACCATACTTTTACCGAATTTATTGAAACTCTGCAAAATAAAATAAAATCAAATAAAAACCTAAAAATAAAAATTATTTCGAGGATAAATTAGGCAGAAAGGTACTGTAAAAATAGCACATTTTTAGCGTCAACAGGTGGGAGACAAATGCGAGCAATTCAAAGTACTTACGCATTTTGAACATGAACATGTAACAATCCACATCCCACTCATTCAGCTTTAGGACAAAAGGGGCAAGCGACCTCACAGGGTCTCATGGCCTACATTTGGGTTTAACGCAACAGTTTAACCATATCCGGGCCTAACGTCAATTTGGACGGTTACCGATAACACCTACAACAATTTCTCATAATAGTATTCTGTTAGTTCCAACTCTTAGCCCAACTTTCTACTTGCCCACTATACCCAATTAATCCTCCTAAGCGTCCTTTTACACCCAACAACTAGTTCTAACCATCAAATAAATTTTTAGGAAGCCATAAATTTTAAAAACCACACACATGCTGCTACTGTGATCTACCCAGTTTATTTCCATATTTCAGCCCCAACTTCCCGGGACCATATCTTTCACTCCTGATGTTGAACTTTTAAGATTAAACCCATTCTACAAAGGACAAGCCGTGAACTACAACGTTCCTTTTATAACAATTAAAAAATCTGAGTCTAACTGATTCGAATTTCAACAACTTCTCAACTTATTCTAGTTACAGTCAGTTTTGCGCAGTCCCGGTATTTTGGCCATAACTTGTTGCATTTTAACTCCGATTCATGAAATTCAAACATCCCTGGATAGAGGACTTCGAGATCTACCAACAAGAAGTTTTCTATAATTTTTAGACATCCTACTTATTGGCAGTAAATCCACAAAGTCATACAATTTTCTGGGCCTCCCAATAGTGCTAATAACATAACTTTTAACCCTTCCTTCCCTCCATAATTCAACCCAAACCTCTCCCAAATCATGCATACAATCCTTTTTACTCAATAATAACATTACTTTTAATTGTTAGAACAATCAAACCATACAAGCCATAAGAGGAGAAACGAATATTCTACCTTAAAGTGAAGAATAGTAGAAAGGAAAACCCTAGGGTGTTTTAGTTCTCCCACCAAGAGTTTAAATCTGGAAAAAAAAAAAAAAAACATCATGAGAGTGTGTAACCATCCATTCCATGGAAAAGTAAAGGATTTTTTTTGGGGGAAGAAACAATGAGAAATTCAACATCTTAGGCTAGGGTTTGACATGCTTACAAAAAGAACAAAAGGGAGATGGAGAAAGAGAGGCGGATGGTGGCTATTCACAGGGGGGAGAGAGAGAGAGCCCTGGGAGAGAGAGAGTCGTGGGAGAGAGAGAGAGAGAGCCATAGGTGAGAGAGAGGGGAGAAGAGAGGGAAAAATAAGTGTTAAAATCCTTAGGGTTTCTCATCATTAGGGTTTTTTCTTCTGCCTCCTTGCCCTCTTGTGTATTGCTATTTGTTTTTGTTTGAAAGAAACTCAAAGGACTAATATTTCTCTGGCTTGGGCTGTTTGACCAACCTTTAGGCTATCCTACTAAATTTTCTAAAAATTAAAACACTACAAGCTCAAGCATTATAAGTCGGCCAACATCGTAATAATTATAAATAACAAAACTATATAATAATAATAATAATAATAATAATAATAATAATAATAATAATAATAATAATAATAATAAAAATAATCTTTTTTCGGGGTTTCAAAAAGTGGGGTCAAATAACTATGTTTCTCATTATTTGTGTATATATATGTGGACTTTTTTTTTGGGGAAAATGGGGCAAGTAGGCCACAGGTTGACTTAACCATGATGAAGCTATAAGGTCTTTTATGAACGTGTAGTAGAATGATGGCATGCCATGGGAGCTTCTAATCTTTGTGATAGAGGTTGGAATAGGAAAACTTTTATTAGTGTCAACCTTGGATTCATCCACTTAAATATGCCCTCTCGAAACTACATAGCCAAGAAACAGCCTGGGGAAAGAATAGTTCACATTTCTCAACTTTCATGAGACACTTCACCAAGTCTATATGCTAAGATATCATCAAATACACCACAATAAATTTCCAAATGTAAGGTGTTTGAACCTAATTCGCAAGCCTTACGGATATGCTTAGAGCATTTGATAAACCAAAACGCAACAAGCCATTTATATAACCCATATACTTGGTCTTAAAGGTAGCCTTCTGTTCATCACCCTTCTTCATCCTAATTTAATGGTGAACATTCCTAAGGTCATTTTTAGAGCAGGCCTTAGATCCATGTAATTCATTACGCATGTTATCCACGTAAGGAATGGGGAATCAATACTTTATGATAACGATGCCTATGTCCCTAGAATTAACACACATATGCCAGGTCCAACTTTCTAATGTGGGAGAACAGTTAATAAAAATGGATATCACTAAGATAAAAGTCAAGCCAGCACTTTGCCTGACAATCCACCAATTGATTCTCCAAAGCAAAGCTCTAAGAATGAACTTAAAAGATTGACTCAATAACTATCCCAATAGATAAGTATTTGAAATAAAAAGAGAGATTTTCTTCGTGGGAGTTAAAAACATTCTAGCTTTCATTCGTTGGTTCTCAACTCAAGTCGATCACCAATAGGATACAAGGAGGCTAATTGATATCCATAAAAATTAGTGTTCCCTTCTCAGGCTATAAAAATAAGCAAATATAAATGAAGCACCTATAGGATTAGTGTGGACTAATATGATTCAAGGATTCATTGTAGGTAAGAACATTTATAGAATAGTTTAAGAATATGAAAATTGAAATTAGAAGCTTCTAGGCTAGCGATAAGATGTTCACATGCAAGGTTACATTTTTGCTGGAGTTAACTTGCTTAGTGCCATTATCCATTATCCCAATGGCGGAATTTGGGGAAAACATTTAAAGGGGAACTTTCTATAGGTATTTACTAATTTCTCAAAAAAAATTGACCTTTTAATCATTTATTAGATGAACTTAAGCCTATAATGAAATTCTTGCATATCTACACCTGTAGTTTTCCTTGCTTAATTTTTATAACCTAAGATATGCTTAGGATCCTGAGGCGTTCCATAGATTTTTCTGAAATAGACATCTGGGCATATCCAACTAACGCTAAAACACTAATTTTAATGTTTACTTGCTTATCCAAAAAGTAGCTCAAAGTTAAACCCATAAAACTGAAATTCTTGACAATTTGTGCTAAAAACTTGATTTGACATAATCCACCATTAACAAGTGAATTATGAACCTAATTAACTTAGGAAGGTGATTTGGGCTCCTGCTCTACATCAAAATCACCTTCCTCAAAGGGATTTGTCCTCAAGTCCTTGTGGCGACTTGCATCATTCCTAAAGATCATTACCCAAGGTAAAATTGATGCGATCTTTTGATCTTAACAATACCGCAATGCTACTAATCCCACCTTTTCTGAATACGTAAGTGTTTTTTAAGAGATTAGGAGCCATTAAATTTTTGATTCTTACCCGTAAAACCTAATGTTCATAAGCTTGTTAAAAAGATAGATGTACTCACCAATATCCAACTCTAATACGGAACCTCTTCATGCTCAAATTTGGATTGTTACCTTTCACTTTGAAGATGTATATATAAGGATCTAAATGAGCTTCGGGATTCCATTGATAAAATCTCCATGGTCTCAACTTTGTGAACATGAACTTGGATCTCCATGATGTCATCAACTTGAGCGTTAGTCTAAACCTCCATGGTTTCTTCAATGGGAAGATATAGTGAGGTAGACTATACATTCGAAGCTTTAGCAGAGCTCTCATCCATGACCAAAATTTCCTCATCCCTTATTTCATAAAAACCTATAATAGGCTCATTCCCCTCTTAGACCAAAATAGTATTTTCCTCTTAAACCTTGATCTTCTCTTGGACAGCAATGGATTGTTTTTCCAAGAGGTTTTCTTCAAAGAGTAAATATTAGTAGAATCTCACATTGGCACATGTTTTGAGCCATCTTGAAGCCTTGATTCTAGGCTCCCCATAAGATCTCTCCTCCTTCTGAGGCATTTAAACGAATAACAAGTAAAACATTGGAGTTTTTGGGTGCCAATCACAAAACTCTCTTCATCCAAACAAACCCTCGCCTTAAGGTAACATTCAAGGGCTTGAACCCATTTCAAATAGTGGTTTGGGTCCAAACTACCTTTAAAACTAGGTGGTTACCTCACAACCTCTCTCACTTAGGGTATTTAACTTGAGAGTCTCCTCACATGATCTTGGATGTCATTTATGGCCAGATCTTCCATGGTATAGGGAAAAAGAGCTAAAGAGGGTTTGGGGAAAAGTGGGCCAACCATAGGCAAATTGTGGTTAGCTTTGTCTGAATTTGCTTTGTAATTTTTATGAAGGCTTTTTCTTTTGGGAGTCTACGGCTTTGTTTTGATTGGAGTCTGTATTTGGGCTATCTTTTCTAGGTTCTTAGAGGACTAAAAGCATAAGCGGGACAATATGAAAGTGAATGTTTTTGAAAGGATTAAAGTGTGAATCTTTGGGTGTAAGAGCAAAAGGTTTTCCAAAAGTCAACCAAAAGTGGGGATTTTAGGCTCTCACACCAATTTGATATATAATGGGGCCCTTAATCACAAGAGTGATGAACTATCAACAATAATCAATTAGCACCAAAAATAACAAGCCCTTGGACCAAATTGACCTTGAGTAATACAAGGAAAATGAGCAAAATTTTGCTGATTTTTGAATATGGGCAAAAAAGCTAATAAAAATGGATAGGACTAAGATAAAGGTCCGTTTGGCAAACAGTTGTTAGCCGTTAACTGTTAGCTGTTAGTTGTTTGAGTTAGCTGTTTATATTAGCTGTTTGTTGAAAAACTGTTTGGTAAAATTAGCTATTTCTGATAAAGTTGGAAGACAAAAAGCTAGCTCTTCAAAAAGTTCTTACAAAAAGCTCATGAAATTAGCTTTTTCAAATTAGCTTTTTGGACCTAAAAAGCTCTTTTACCAAACATCCAGATTAGCTTTTTCACTTGGTCAAATAGCTAATTTTGGTCAAAAAAGCTCTTTTTGATCAAAAAACTCTTTAAAAAAGTGTTTGTCAAACACCCTCAAAAGCTCAAGCCACTACTTAGCTGAGCAATCCACCGATTACTTCTCTACAATAAAGCACCAAGAATGAACCTAAAGGATTGACTCAATCAAATTTTGGCAACTTTCTTACTATTCTATTAACGTTCATACAACCTAACTAAGAGAATGGTTATCTTAATACATAAATATTTGAAATAAAGTGAATTTTCTTTGTTGGAGGGAAAAAACATTCTAACTTTCATTTTTTAATTCTCATATCAAGTCTATCTCAAATTAGATGCAAGGAGATTAATTTAACGCTATAAAAATTAGTGCCAGCTTCTACAAGCTAGAAAATCAGGCAACATAAATGAATTACCTATCGGGTTAGTGTAGACTAATAGGATTCAAGCATCGACTCCATTAACAACATTTCGCTACACTTGTACATACCTAGTGGCATCATTCATTATTCCAAATGGAGGAATTTAAGGCAGATATTTAGAGGGGAACTTACTGTAGGTGTTAGTTAACTTCATATAAAATATTAGCCCCTTAATCATCCACTTGATTGGCTAATTAAGCCTATAATCAAAGTCATGCTTATCCAAACCTATATAACCATTACCTTTTTTTTGCTTTGTAACTTACTAGATGCTTGGGATCTGGAGGCATTCCATGGCTTATTAGAAATGAAACATATACAGACTTCCAACTATAGCTAAAATAATAATTGTGAAGCTTATTTACTCATCGAAACAGTAGCTCAAAGTTGACCTACAAAATTAAAATTCTAGGTAGTTTTTGCCAAAGTCTTTATTTGACGTAGTCCACCACTGACAAGTGAACTATGGACCTATTTAGTTTAGGAAGCTGATTTAGGCTCTTACTCCTCATCAAACTTCCCTTCTTCAAAAGGACTTGTCCTCAAACCCTTGTGGCCTATTGTTTCACCCCCAAGATCATTACCCAAGCAAGATAGATGCACCTTTTCATCTTAACAATACCGTTATGCTAACAATCCAACCTCCTTTGAAAAGATAAGTTTTTGAAAAAGAAATCAGGAGCCATTAAAATTTGAGATTCTTATCATTGACCATAACGATTATAAGCTTGTTAAAAACACAAATTTACCCATCACTATCCAACTCAAAATGAGGTATCTTGTCATGCTCAAGTTTAGATCGTTGCTTTTTATTTTCAGAAGGCATATACAATGATCAAAATGAGCTTCTTGTTACCATTGGTAGAACCTTCGTGGTCTCAAGTCTGTGGACATGAACTAGAGATTCAATTTGAATCCTAATGGTTTCTTCATTATTTGGATATGGGAAGCTAGGACCTAGATTGAGAGATTTAGGAGTGCACTCTACCCATGACCAAATACTCCTCATCCCTTGTTTTATCAAAACCCAAAATAGGCTTATTCTCCTCTTAGATCAGAATAAGATCTTCCTCTAGACCTTGTATCTTCTCTTTGATAATAATGGATTTTTCTTTTAGGAATTTTTCTCTAAAGAATATATCTAGGAAGAATGTCACATCCACACATGATTTGAGCCATCTCTGAGTCTTGGATCTAGGCTTATCCCTAATAGATTCTAGGGTCATCCTCAAGAGCTCTCTCTCTCTTAAGGCGATTAAACTAATAATGGACAAAACCTCGGAGTTTTTAGGCGGCAATCACAAAATGCTCTTCATCTGAACAACCTCTTGCCCTATTGTAACCCTCAAGGGCTTGAACCTATTTCAAACGAAGGTTTTTTTCAGACTCTAGTGATGTGTTTGGGTTAGACATCGTGTTTGGGCTATTTTTCGGGGCTTCTTCATAGATTAGCAAGATAAGGAAGGCAAGAAGGAAGTGAATGTTTTTTGGAGGATCAAAGTATGAATTCTTGGGTGTAAAATGTGAAGGTTTTCATGAAAAAATAAAACAAAAATGGGGCCTTTAGGCTCTGATACCAATTTGATGCATGATGGTGGGACCTTAATGAAAAGAGTGATTAATCATCAACAATAATCAATGAGCACCACAAATAACAAGCCTTGAACAAAGTTAAACATTGAGTAACAAGAGGAAAATGAATTAAATTTTTGTGGATGTTTGAATGTGGGAGAAAAAGCTTTAAAAAAAAAATGTGTATGACTAAGATAAGAGTACAAGCCACCACTTAGTCTAGCAATCTGCCAATTATTTCTCTAAAGTAGAGCATCAAGAGGTAACTTAAAGGATTGACTCAACCAAATTTAGGCAGCTTTCTTAGTATCCTATTGATGTTCTCACTACCTAACTAACAAAATGGTTATCGAAATACATAAGTGCTTGAAATAAAGAGAGGTTTCTTTCTACGAGAAAATAACATTCAAGCTTTCATTCCTTAATTCTCAAATCAAGTGTATCTCTGACTAGACATAAGAAGACTAATTTATAACCATAAAATTAGTGTCCACTTCCCCTTGCTACAAAATAAGCCAATATACATGAATAACCTGTAGGACTAGTGTGGACTAATAGGATTCAAGCAGCCACTCTAACTAACAATATTTGACCGCACTGATGCTTTCTTAGCGGCATCCTCTACTATCCCAAATCGAGAAATTTAGGGAAGATATTAAAAGGATACTTTTTGTAGGTGTCTACTAATTCCTATAAATTAGTAATCCTATAATCATCCGTTTGAAGGGCTAATTAAGCCCATTATCAAAGTCATGCATATCTAAACCTATAGTGACAATTGCCTGGTTTTTTCTTTATAACTCAATATATGCTTAGGATTTGGAGGCGTTCCATAGCTTACAAGAAATTAGACATTTGCAAATATCCAACTATAGCAAAAACACTAATTGTGAAACTTATTTGCTTTTCGAAACAATAGCTCAAAGTTAACCAACAAAATTAAAAATTATGGACAGCTTGTGGTAAAGGCTTTATTTGACATAATCCACCACTAAGAAGGTGAATTATGCACACAATAGTTTAGGAAGGTGATTTAGGCCCTTCGTCTGCATTAAACTTCCCTTCATCAAAAGGATTTATCCACAAATACTTGTGGCCACTTGCATCATCTCCAAGGTCATTACCCAAGCTAGATTGATGCACTCTTCTCATCTTAACAATACTATAATGCTAACAATCCGACCTTTTTTGAAGACATAAGTTTATTTAGGATTCTTGCCATTATAATTTAGGATTCTTGCCATCAACCTTAATGCTTATAATCTTATTAAAAACACAAATGTATTATCCAACATATAATGGGGTATCTCTTTATGCACAAGTTTGGATTGTTGCCTTCCACTTTTAAGAGGCATATATGAGGATCAAAATGAGCTTCTTGCCACCATTGGTAGAACCTCCATGGCCTCAACTTTGCCGAAATGAACCTGCACCACCATGACATGTTGAACTAGGGCTTCAGTTTAAATCTCAATGATTTCCTCATTATGAGGATCTGGGAAGGTAGACTTTAGATTAGGAGCCTTAGGAGTGCTCCCATCCATGACCAAATCTAGGAACAATTTCACATCCATATATGATTTTAGCCATTTCTGAACATTAATTCTAGCCTCGCCCTCAAAAGCTTTTTCCCTTCTAAGGCATTTAAACTAGTAATGGACAAAACCTTGGAGTTTTTAGATCGCTATCACAAAATTCTCTATTTGAGGAACCCCTTGTCTTATGGTCACCCTCAAAGGCTTAAACCTATTTCAAGAAATGGCCCCTTAGGTCCAAACTACATTCAAAATAAGGTGGTTCTCTCACAACCACTTTCATTTGTGTTGTTTGACTTGACAGTCTCCATAATTGATCTTGAAGATCAAGTTTGGCTAGATCTTCCACCTAATAGAGAAAAAGGTGAAAAAGCTTTTGGAAAAAATGCGGGCTTGACCATGGGCAAACTATGGTCAGCTCTATATGACTTTACTTTGCGATTTTTGTGAAAGTATTTTTTGGAGTCTAGGGATGTGATTGGGTTGGGGATCATGATTGCGCTATGCTTTTTTGGGTTCTTTGTGCATTAAAAGGATAGGCAACGCAAGAAGGAAGTAAATGTTTTTGGGAGGATTAAAGTGTCAATTTTTGGTGTAAAAGGAGTAGGTTTTCATGAAAAAATCGATCAAAGGTGGGACATTTAAGCTCTAATACCAATTTGATGCAGAATGGTAGTCACTAATCACAAGAGTGATCAACCATCAACAATTATCAATCTAAAAAGAAAAAGAAAAAATAACAAGCCGTTGAACCATGCTAAACTTGGACTAACAAAGGGAAGACTAATAATGTTTTATGGATTTTTGGATATGGGGAAAAAGCCAACAAAAATGGATATAACTAAGATAAAGGCTTAGCCACAACATAGCCTAACAATTCATCAATTAATTCTCTAAAGTAAGCACCAAGAATTAACTAAAAGAATTGACTCAATCACCATCCAAATATATAATTATTTAAAACAAAGAGGCATATTTTCTTTCGGGTGATAAAAGCAGTCTAACTTTCACTTATTAATTCTCAAATCAAGTTCGTCTCTAATTAGGCACAATGATGTAAAATTATACTCATAAAAGTTAATGCCCTCTTCTCCAAGTTACAAAAATATAAGCCAATGCAAATAAAGTACCTATGGGGTTAGTGTGGAACAATAGGATTCAAGCATCACTAATAACATTTAAAGAATAATTTAAACATATGAAAATTGAAATTAGAGGCTCCTAGGTTGGTGATGAGTTGTGCAAATGCAGGCTAGAATTTTGCTACACTTGTACTTATTTGGCGGCATCATCCACTATCCCAGATGGAGGAACTTGGGAAGATATTTAAAGGGGAATTTTTATAGGCTTGGTAACATCTCATAAAGTATTAACTTCGCAATCATCCATTTGACGACCAAATTAAGCTAATAATCAATGTCATCCATATGCAGGCCTATAGTGATCCATGCCTAGTTTTTGCCTCATAACTCTATGTATGCTTGGAATCGAGAGGCATTCAATAGCTTTTGTGAAAATAGACATCCACATATATCCAACCATAGCTAGAACACTAATTCTAGAGTTTACTTGGTCATAAAAAAGTAACCCAAAGTTAACCTGCAAAGCTAAAAATTTTGGATAGCTTGTGCTAAAAGCTTTACTTGACATAATACACCACTTACAAGTGAATTACGAACCTCATTAAGATCGGAGAGTGATTTGGGCCTCTTTCTTCACATCAATTTCCTTTATTCTTGTCTAGGGCCTTGGTGGGTGTTGGTATAAGTTTGATTTTGCTGTAATGAAAAAAACCTCATTATGGTGTTATGAGATTGATTTACAGTAGGAGTTGCAAAAGGTTTTCAATTGTTGACTTACTTCTAACTATTGATAGTTAAGTTGCAAACATTATCAAAAGAAACATAAGGTTGCAAGTCTACCTTGCTATTATTTTTGGCCGATACATCTTTGACAAATCTAACAATTGTATGCTCAGGCTCTTCATTCAATCCAATCCTCATTTAGAGTTGTCCATACTACCTATTATACTCATTTCCATTATTATTCTCTTGGATAAAAGAGGTGATCTTAAGATAGCACTCTTTTTCATTTGAGGATTGTATGAATCTCATCTCCATGTGCTTCTTAACCTTAGACTATGTCTTGATCTGAACTTAACTTCCCTTGCCAGATACTTCTCCTAGTTCATCTACCATAATGATGTATACTGCTCATCTTAAGAATACCTAGCTTAAAGGATTTCTCATTATTGTACTCCTAGAGTTCAAATTCGTCTTCATAGAACAAACCTATTTTAGGTAATTATCTGGGTTGAAGTTTCCATCTAACTCTAGTGCTTCCAATTTGAGTTCTCTAAAGTCATCCCTTGGATGCCTCCTTCTCCTAGCTCCTCTATCCCGTTCATTACGATCCTAATGGCGATGTCAACAAGACTCACATCGCACCCTTTATGGTAACTTCTTCTTACGGTTAACATAGTTCCTTTCACTTTTTCTAACTTCTTAGTAATTATATCACTTGTTCTTTAAGCACATTGATTTTCCTAGCTTAAGAAGATTCACCATCATTGCTCGTCCTTGGGTGTGGACAAGAGAGAGGTGAATGGGAGGAAGCAAGGGCAGCATGGTCGTGGTGAGCTAGCATTGGTAGCAAAAGATGGACTGGGCAGATGGTTAAGCCATGTGGTTCTCCTTAGGGTGATCGTGCCAAGTCTTTACCAGTTAGAGCAATGCGACACAAGTGTGCAAGTCAGCAAGGGTGGACAGTGCAACGTTTCTGGTTCACAAACTGTAAAATACTAGCACCAACATCAACAAGGCAACTTTACGCAAGGATCAAAGTCACTTAAAATTACAAAGTATTGGAAAGAAATCTGATACATGGGTTATGGGGCTTTTACCACTTTTAAGAATGAAACGGAAGGATCTACTAGAATGTAGTTTATATTCCTAGATAACTTAAAAGGCTTATCATGAAATCATGTAGTAGCCAACTGGGACCTCATTAGCTAGATTAAAACTATTTGCAAAGTCAAGGCTAGTGCTAAAATGATCGCCATAATGAACTTAGAGGATTGGCTTGGCGTTACGTTAGGTTCAGGATGGGCTTAGGCATTGGCATGGGGTTCAGTATGCATCAACTTGCCTTATTTAAATCTTAACACACATATAGAACCATGCACCGTTTTTGAGCACTAGACTGATGCTGGCTACCTATTTGGAGTAATCAAAAGGTAATACCAAGAGCAGCCTAAAGTCAAGCATAATCACACTAATCAATTGTGTGTAATCCTACTAATCAACTAACCATAATGCCTCAAAACCCTTTTTTTCTTTTTGTTTTCAAATCAATAAAAGTACCTCGGGTAATCAATAAGAAGATTAGCAAACAGCGAGGGTTAAAATGATTACTTGAAATGCTTATAGATGCTCTACTTAAGACCTCTTTACTGGAGAATACAAATTAGAGAAAATATATATTAAATGTGACATCTACCTAAATGCACTATACTACATGATCAATTAGATAGAATATTGAATTAAAAGTAGTGCATCCTAAATATTCTACTAAAATGGGAATGAAGTCTAAGGTTCCAGGTGCAAGTCCCATAAATGCAAAGATGGAAAGATACACTACTACATCTAATGGCACCACTATCCATCATCACATTTTCACTAATATGCATAAAATTCAAGAAACACCTCAAAGCGTAAATATCACCAAATCCCCAAAGATTCATAAAGGAGCTCATGAGATCACCCCATACTTAAACCTTTCATTGTCCCCAATGAAACAAATAGGCATGCCAAATAAAGTGGAGGCACATATGCTCATAATGCATCAATAAGGACTAAGGGGCATGCATCCTCGAAGCAGATAGACACTAAGACCACTAGAAGTGCTCATAGGGAAATTACACATGAAGCTTGATGTTTCGCTATTAGTGATCAAACTCGTCTTGTCAACAAAGAAGGACCACAGCTTGCTTTCGGGAGTGCTGCTCATCCATATGAATGAGCCGTAGGTGGCAATAACAAAATTCCTCTGTGATAAGCTGATTGAGAGAAGTCTCACTGACCGTGGAGGGCTTGTGGCACCAAACCTCCTACTCTTAGTCATGGGGATTGTGTCACTGCCTCCTACATCGCCACCCGCCTCACCTCATCACCTCCATCATCATCCTCACCCATCGCCTAGTAATGATCAATACCATAATCATCGTTATCATTATCATAAGTCAGTTAGAGTTTTCTTGGATGGTGGTCTCGATAGAGTTGGTTTGTACAAAAAGGGGCAGTCGTGATTGTTAAGATACAACTATCCTCCTTCATCGATAAACAATTACTGAAGAATGTAAGAAGACAAATTTAGAAGTCCCCCCTCTTGTAAGTGCTCCCTGTTCTTAGCACTTGCACTAAGTCACAAGCTTATAGTGTTAGTTATGATTCATCTGCTTTGTTTATTTCAATTTCGTTGTTTCGAATTTCGCTTTAATTATCATTTTAAAATTATACTTTGCATAATATCAATTTGCTACTCTGCTCCCCCGCTGTATTAATCCCACATCTAGGCCTTAACTATTGCCCGCCTAGGTCGATCCTGTCTCTCTTGGTATCAGAGCATATTGCTGAGAAGTTTGAATTTTTCTTTCTTTCCTATTATCTTGGCTCATGTTGTTGACTAAAAATAATATATAGTTGTTGTCAGAAATGGTAAAATTCATAGTGGAAATATTGCAATTTTCATTTGAAAACTTTTGAAAATAGTTTACTTCACATTGAATGGGTGTATATGATTTGATATTGGGCTATGCATGTATTGAGTATTCTACGATTGGTTTTTCAATATTCTATGATTTTTTCTAGATCATGACGCTGATACATGAATTAATAATAATTATGTAACCGTTTTGTATAAAATTCATTGAAATCTGTTGATGCAATATGATTGCGTAAGCTAATGTTTAATTCTTCTAGTTGTTGATTTATTTCGTGCAATTCTTTTTGATCATTATTGAGCCATTTATTGACTTCAAGTTTTTCTAATTTGTACCAATATTTTGAATTATTACATACAATTATATTGATTTGTCTTGATATTGAGGTGTTTTGTAATAAAGATAAATCTTTTTGATAAATAAGAGTAACAAATTTGAATGATATTGTAGTTCCTATAATTTCTGTATGCACACCAATTTGATCTATTTTGAATGGATAAATTTGAGTAACAAAAGGAGTTCCACGAATAACTTCTTGACTTATATCTCGTACTAAAATGAATGAATTTTTGAAACAATATCATTGATTGCATATGTAATCATTTGATAATTTATACTTAATTTTTAATGTTATACCATTAGCACTATGAAGTGTTCTTTTGTCTTTTCATAATGTATTGAGGGAATTAATCCTTCCTTTATACAATTTTGATCTGCACCACTATCTAATAGTGCAATAGCATTGAATTCAAAACTATCTTTAATTTTAAGAGTAATACGAATATACCATTTTGAAAATTTATTTGATTAATTGTTCAAATAAATTGTTGATACATAGGGGTATCTTCTGATTGAATGTTAGAAGAAGAAGGTCTGTTTTCTATTAATGTTAATCTCGTTTCTAATTCAAGATCTTTGGTTTGTAATGAATATAAATCTTTGTGTAAATTTTTAATTTATTCTTTTAAAATATTAACTTCGTTTTTCAAGACTTGAATATTACCTGCCTTTAAAATATTTGAAATCTCACGTGTTTCAAATATTTTATTGATACTTACCTTATGAAGAGGTTTTAAAGAATCTTCTTTTATTAATATACCTTTGAGTTTTTATAAATACTCTTTTCTTAATTTTGTATTTTGAATCTGTTTAATTAAATCTAATAAAAATTCTTTTTCACTATTATTAGCGGTTATAATATTAATAGACTTATAGCATAATCTTGAGGACTCATTACCTGATAAATATCCACTTGAATCACTTTCTAATTCACTGATATTATTATCTTCATAATCAGATGAGGACGATGAATTTTTTGATTGACTAGGTGTATCTTTGAGTTCAAATAATGCAATTAATTTATCTTGAATATCTGGATGTTCTGCACAAATTTCATTTAACTTCTTTTTAACTTTATAATTTTTTGCATAATGACCTAATTTACCACATTTATAACAAGTATTAGTATTATCGACTTTTTGTTTTGGAGTAGTCCTTTTTGGACTTAATTTTTTGTAATTTGGCTTTCTTGCAGTATATTGTTACTTCTTACTAATTTGAGTGTTTCTTTATTTTTTGACAGATGAAGCTTTTAACTTTGGAAAACAAAATACTTCACAAAAAGAACCTAATTCTTTTCATTTAGCGGCTTTATCTATTGAATATCTTGTTTGTAATTTTAACTCATTGTATAATGAAATTCCTTCTTTTTTAATAAAACTTAATAATTGACCAAACGTAATTTGTTTGAATGGAATTGGACCTTTGCTAATGACGTCACTTAATTTATTGAATATTCTTTGAGAAAATAAAGATGGTAATCCTAAAACAAATTTTACTTTCCAATAAGGTTGACGATAATCTTATCTTTTTAATAGGTATGTTAAAAATATATCTTTATACCAATTGTAATCTTCGAGAGTTGGACATCTTAAATTTGTTAAAAGAATATCTGCTGCAGCATTAATATCTTTAGGACTTCCAAGAAAATTAGTAACAATTGTATAAATTAATATTTCTATATTGTCTAGTTGTCCTTGAGAATTAGTATGAGTTCTAATTTTATTACGTTCCACTTCTTGAATATAATTCTCCCACCAATTTTTGAGTATACCAGTGAATCTAGAGGTTAATAAATCAAAAGCTTATAAATCTGTTGCACTTTTAGTTAAATAAGCTGTACAAGTAATTAACATTCTTTAGACTGTTACAAATATTTCATGGTCACTACAACCATCAATATTTCATTCATATATTGAATCACCAGCAAAGTTTTCAGTCATTATTGTTTTAGCACTTTTAAGATGAAGATCTGGAGCAGTTTGCTTGAAATAATATGAAATTTCTTTTTTATATATTTTATTAATATTTTGAGAATCATCATCTGATTGAGATAAATCTTTTTCTAAATTATTAACTGTATTGTTAACTGGATTGTGAGTTGAAATCTCTGCTTCTTTTAATTTTTCATCTATTTTTGAAATTAAAGGAGTACTAGTATCTGGTAGTTCTAATTAATTTGAGCGTCTTATTTTGAATAGAGGTTTCGCAATATCATCTAAAAAGTTTGGCTTATTCTCTTTATTATCATTAATATCTAGATTTTCTAATTTTTTCAATTAATTAATCAATTTCTTGTTTTTTAACAATTGCTTCAACTTGAGTAGAGACTATATTGACTTATTGAGACACTGTATGTAATACTTGATTTGTATAATTATTTTGATGATATACCTTTTTCATATCATTTAAAAGGACTTGACTATTTTCTAGATCATTTCTACCTATTTTGAATGGAATGGCTGAAATATTACCTTCAGGGGTAGCTAATATAATTTCTTCTAATGGAGGAGTAGAAAAAGTAATTATTTGACCATTTTTCAGTGTCCATTTGTTAGCAAAATTAATATTAGTATTTATTTCTTTAATTTGGAATGGGTTTGAAAGATTATTATTAGAGGCAAACATACTCCACCAATTAAAGAAAGCAACATTAACCTGGTATCTTTCCATGAATGAATACCACTCTTGTCTAATGAATGATTGTGCACTTAGATCAAAGTGTGAAAGGAACCATTTTCTTTTGGATTTATTTTCTATTGAATTGAAATTTTATCGTAAATAATCTTTATTGATTTTAAAGGGCTTTGAAACAACATTAATTGAAGAAAACAATGGAGGTTGCATAGTTGAGTAAGTTGGTGAACCTATTGATGAAGTAACTTCATCGATTGGCTCAGCTATAGGAGCTTTGTAATAAATTTTTTTGAGTATCTTCAACTTTAAATAATCATAATTAGAAGACCTAGAAGGCATTGAATATGAAACTCGAGGGAGTTTCATATTCTCCGAATATTTTGAATCTTTTTCTCTGTTTGAATTAAATCTTATTAGTATTCAACCATCAGGCTCTTTTATTATTTGTTGAATATTCTTTTGAGCAATATTTCTTTGTGGTCTAGTATTTTGAATAATAAATTCTTCGTCTAAACTAAATGTTTCTTCGTGATCTTTTATTGATAAAGCAGTATTGAAATCAAACTTTCATATTTGATAGATTGTTTCTATCTTTTGTTTAAGAATTTTCCAATTAGAAATATCAATTTGACAACTAACTTCCTAATTGTTAAACACATTTGAGTTCTTACTACTACCTAAACTAAGACGATCTCTAACACAAGAGGCCATCTGAATTACGTTTGAACACTTAGCTAGGAGTCATGCACATTCTACCGGGACCACATAACACACGGCTGACCAACAGACTTACTAGGGTTGATCAACAGTTGACCAACGCTAGCAACGGCTAGACACTAACTAAAGGTACAAACTTGGCTCTGATACCAGGAGAGACAAGATCGACCCAGGCGGGCAATAGTTAAGGCCTAGCTGTGGATTAATGCAGCAGGGGAGCGGAGTAGCAAATAGATATTATGCAGAAATTAATTTTGAAATACTGATTAAAACGAAATTGAAATGAACAAAATTGAAATGAACAAAAAAGATGAATAAAAACTTAATTTATTTGAATCAATGAAACTTAATACAAAGATTTGAATCGAGGCTCTTGGTTATGGGGTACAAGGAATATGGAGAAGGCTATTTGGGAGAAGGAGTAGGTTGAGAAGGGTGATTAGTAATTTTCTGATCTTGCCGATCACATGATGCCTAATACAACATTGTGGAGTCTATATTTATAGAATATAATATGAAATTAAATATGTACAAGTGGACAGTAAAGATTGAAAATTAAAGGAATCTAGTGCTGATAACGTCTGCCGACAATCTTGAATTATTGATGCTTCGTGTTGAACTTGGACTAGAACCGCGTCAAAAGTGAAACAGTATTGAGTAATGATAGAGTTTGGATTGTTCTTGAATTATTGTCCTGATGAGCTGTCTTGAACAGTATTCTTGAATAATTGTTCTGATGAGTTGTCCCGAATAGTGTTTAGATAAGCTGTCGTGAACAGTATTCTTGAATTATTACTCTAATGAGCTATCCCGAATAATATTTAGATAAGTTGTCGTGAACAGTATGCTTGAATAATTACTCTGATGACTTGAACTATTTGTCGTGATGAGTCATGCCTTTGATGTTGACATAATGATGAGTCATGAGTCTTGATAAGGCCGATTTGAATTTGCTATGAACATATTGACGGCACTTTGAAGTATTGTTAGGTGATTCCAGGGATGCACTTAATTTATCTTGAATTGATTGTTGACACGTTGAATTGCATTATTGATACTTTGAATTGCATCATTAATTGCTAGACTTCATTTTTGAACATCTTGGATATTGAATTGCAACGTGGAGATTGCTTTGAATTGAACTGAACTTGACAACGTGGACATTACTTTGAATTGAACTTAGCAACGTGGACAAACAATCCCTATTACAAACCAATTCTAAACCCTACCTTCTGAGGACTTTCCTCCATTAACGTATGCTCAAGCCTCAAGCAAACCTCCTTCATCCTCTACTCAAACATCTTCTTTCGATCTATCAAAATATTTCACCAAACCCATACGCAGTCCTATCGCCTATACTAAATATCGCGAACATCAATCTCTTCTCGAACTCAATAAATTTATCAAAACTATGTTTCTTCCATATGGCTACCATATTCCAGACTCCTCGTTAAAAACACGTCAATTTTATGAATTATCCTGGTTGATTCAAAATCTGTAGAAATCAAACATTTTCTAGACAAAAATACTCCAAATTTTATAGCCTATTCCAAATGTCGAATCCTCAAAGTTCTTATAGGGAAAGATTGGTCTACTATATATACCACCAAATCCTTTTCTGTTCCATTCAATCTTTCAGGATATCACTATATTGATTATCAAAATGCTTGGTATAAAACATTCCTCTACCGACCATTCAATCATTCCTGGTTCATTAATTTTGATACAAGACCTGAAATTACATTTCCATTATGGTTTTATGAATGGTAGACTGCCTATAGTAGTCTTCAAAATATATGGCGAGAAGAAGTCAAAAATTCATTCCAATTTTATTCTAAATACGCCACAAATTCTCCAGATCTCACAGCAATCCTATTCCACAAGAAATTTGATATTCCATGGATTTTTTGTTGGTCTTTCAGTATTACATAATATTATCCGCCACCAGCATCATTCTCTCTCGTCAAAGAATACAAAATCAAATGGTGGAAAAAATATGCAGTTAATAAGTTATGTTCCTTAGACGTTGTTCAAGCAAAAATGTTGCATACAACACAACAAATAATTCTAGTAACACTATCAACTCCTCAAAAGAAGCAAAACGGTCCTCCAAAGATAAAGGCAAAGCTACCTCATCCAATGACCTTGATGAACTCCAATTACTCAAGAAAGATATCAAATTACTCAAAAAACAAAAACAATTGTTGTTAATATCCAAGGCCGCCTCACCAGCCTCATAGTCCTCCTCTGTTCATTCCGATTATGACCCATGGGGTGGTCCTTGTGCTCAAGATCCCTATGACTATTGAGTAGATTTTCTACTCCTAGTCGTCATTCAAAAAAAAAAATTACAAAAAACAAAACAGGAGAAGAGCCCGCAAAAGTCTTGACCTTTGGCAAAAGTAAGGGCCATTATCTCCTTACGTCCTTTTATTTTGCAGGATTCCATCATTTCCTACACCTCTCAATCTCAAGGCCCTGGGAGGGGATATCCAAGTTCAATTCAAAGCAATATCCACGATGCCAAGTTCAGTTCAATTCAAAGCAATGTCCACGTTGCCAAGTTCGGTTCAATTCAAAGCAATGTTCACGTTGCAATTCAATATCCAAGATGTCCAAAAATGAAGTATAGCAATTAATGATGCAATTCAAGGTATCAACAATGCAATTCAACGTGTCAACAATCAATTCAAGATCAATTAAGTGCATCCCTGCAATCACCTAGCAATACGTTCAAAGTGCCGTCAATATGTTCCTAGCAAATTCAAATCGGCCTTATCAAAACTCATGACTCATCATCATGTCAACATCAAAGGCATGACTCATCACGACAAACAGTTCAAGTCATCAGAGCAATTATTCAAGCATACTGTTCACGATAGCTTATCTAAACACTGTTCGGGATAGCTCATCAGAGTAATAATTCAAGAATACTGTTCATGACAGTTTATCTAAACACTGTTCGAGACAGCTCATCAGAATAATTATTCAAGAATACTATTCAAGACAGCTCATCAGGACAATAATTCAAGAACAGTCCAAAGTCTATCATTACTCAATACTGTTTCACTTTTGATGTGGTTCCAGTCCAAATTCAACACGAAGTATCAATAATTCAAGATTATCGACAGACGTTATCAGCACTAGATTCCATTAAATTTTCAATCTTTACCGCCCACTTGTACACATTTAATTCCAGATTGTATTCTATAAATAGAAACTCCATAGCGTTGTATTAGGCATCATGTGATCGGCAAGATCATAAAATCACTAATCACCCTTCTCAACCTACTCCTTCTCTCAAATATTTTTCTCCATATTCCTTGTATTCCATAACCAAGAGCTTCGATTCAAATCTTTGTATCAAATTTTATGATTCAAATAAAGTAAGTTTTTATTCAAATAAAGAGTTCAAACTAATAAAACAACAAAAAAAATTAGAAAAAACATTAATAGTACTATATTGGAGTGGGAGGCAGCGTTATGATGCGTGAAGATGATACTGACGATCAATGATGATGATGATGATCGTGATGATGGTGAGGGTGGGATGATATTTGGTGATGTTGACTTAGTTTAGTGAGGAGGCTTCCGTGTAAGAGGAAATTAGGTGAGAAGATTTAGAGGGGGTTGCCGTGAGATAAGTAGAGAAGAAGAGGTAGGTTTTTTATAACATTATTCTACTAAGTTTTCTTCTTTGGACTCCTTCTCTTCCAAGTCTTCTAATTTCTCTTCAATTAGGAGTAGTAATCTTATAATCCAAGCCCAAATAAATCCTTATGAATAATATTTTTCATAATTCATTATTTTTTTGGACCGAACTTGATAAATTCGCTTGTAAAAATCCTTCCATAAATAA
>JAKOGI010000772.1:185000-217500 GCA_029747015.1 Carnegiea gigantea | reverse complement strand
AGGGTAATTGATATCGTGAAATTCGGCTTGCCCTCAATGTTTTTTTTTGGGTCAACTTAGTAACCCGAAATTAATCTTTAGCCTAAACAATCAAGCCCATTTGGTTCCTAACGTTGAATGGCCCGATCTATTCTGCTAATCTCACACACTGTCGTATCGACCCTTGGCTGTTACATTGGGGGCCGGGCAGGGCATCTAAGCAGGGATGGTGTGTTGTAGCCTTGAGTAGAATTTCTAGTAGACGTCTTTTAAAGGAACTTTGAGCACGACGTCAAAGTTCAAGTGTCAACTTTGATGTCTTGTAACTCAAGAGGAGTTAATGTAAATGTTCAACTCCCAAAGAAGAGTCCTAGGTAGAGACGTAGTCTTATTGGAAAAGGTGAACTTCGTGAACATACACTGTTCACTATCTCCTTTGTTTTCATGGTTAGTTCACCATCTCTGTGCGCTTACCTCATTAGTAATCAAACTCATCCTAATCCACTACTTATTGTTTCGTTATGATGTATCGCTTATTGTATTATCATTCTTAACCTGAATTTTATATACTTATTAATTTATTCTCTTATTATCAGATTCTAAGGTTGGGCTTAGACCTTAGAAAATTTGAAGAAAAAAGAAAATTAATTTTGAAAATGACTTTCTTTCCAATATTTGGATTGAAGAAAACTACAAAGAAAAAAAAATTGATGGAATGTTTGATGGAAATAAGCAAATCTTAGGCAATCCAATTTTCCTCCCAAAATAAGGAGGAAAATTTGTACAAAATGGAAGTTTAATCTCCATGACTCCCATTTATCTGGAGTCAAAATCAATACAACCAGAGGCATTCCATCTCTGGGAATTTGCATTACTCCAAAAAGGGGGGGGGGAGTGCTATCTCCAATGGGGGCATTTGATCAATGAGGAGCTCTATGTGTTGAATTCCGACAACTTCTAGATTTGAGCTCCTGGTTGTTATTATAAAGGATTAAAAGGTCGAATTTGAAGATTTACTATGATTCTTTGATGGTCATGGTGGATTATTACTTGAGGAGAGAGAAAGGCAGAACTAGGGAAGAATTTGAAGATCCACTATAATTCTTTGATGGTAATGATAGATTATTACTTGAGGAGAGCGAAGGGCAGAACTAGGGAAGAGGGAACATAATTGAATGCAAGCAAATCCACTGTTATGGGGTTTATTGATTGAGGAGAGAGATCTACATATGGTCTTACAAGCAAATCCTTTTCAATGGGGTTTAGTAATTGAGGAGAGAGATCCAGATATAGTTTTCCAAGTATTTTGGGTAGTTGCTTTGAAATGATTGGGGGAGGGGGGAAGAGAGAGAAGAAATGAGAGAGGCTTAGAAAGGGGCCATTCATATCTATGCGGAAGATCAAGCATCTTTACACATTCATTGTAGTACATATCCATACAAGTCATATGAACATTTGTACCGTAAATTATTACGTACAACCGGTTAGACAATTCATTTGTCCAATCGGTCCCACCTCCAGCAGTTATATGCATTGCCCATTTGAACTTCCACTTAAAAAAAAAAAAATTTCATTCTTCTTAATTTTTGAACTTGCCGTTTGCCGTTTTCATTCTCTCTCATTCTCGCACTCAGTGATCGTTATTGCAATTGTGTTAGTATTCTACTAGCTCTTCACGAAATGGTTGAATTTGATCTGAACATTGCTATTGATGTTGAATCTTCATCAAACGCGATTTCGTCATCAGGTTTGATATCGTTTTTAGATCTTTGTTTTTGTGCTCGTATTTTGAAGTTGTATGCGTGGATTTTTGATTAGTTAGTTTCGAGTTGTTTGAACAGGTATGCATTCATTCTTTTGGTGTCATGATTTGAAATTGTAATGCACTTGTTATTGAGTTTGTTATTTTGCGATTTGCTGTTCTGCAATTTTGCAGAATATTTGATTGGTGGTTTTAGTTGTGTTTTGTGTTAATTTCGGTTAAGATACAAGTTTACAATGGTTATTTGGTTTAACTGTTAAATATTAGGTGAATTTTGGCTGCTGACATATGAGAAGCGATTGCTTATCGTTATGAATTTTTGGCTTACTAAATATAGTCGTTGACTCACTGGTGGTATATATTTCACTTACTAAATATAATATGTTACGTTGTACTCTATAACAATTTTTTGCTCACTAAAAGTAACACTTAGCTCATCAGGATTGAAGTGTGGGCTCACCGAGTTTGCATTATAGCTCACCACAAATGTTATGGTTCTTTTTCTATATGATATTTTTACTTACATATAAGAAACAACAACTCACCAATATATATTCTCTGCTCACTATATATAGTCGTTAGCTCACTAATAAAAATATCTTCAGCTCACTGAGGTTCACATTGTATGCATGAATCCATGTATGCATGAATCATTTATCAGTTTCAGTGCTTACGAAATGTAATTCATATATTCAATTTTGTCCTTATCATAGAACAGAATCTGTTACCTTCTACCATGCTACATAGCATTTTGTGCTCACTAAGACAAGCTTTTGGCTCACTATACTGAAGCCTGTGCGCACCAATGTTACATTATAGCTCACCACAAAAAAACTTTTTGTTTATGCAGATAATACTTCATTTTACACATCTACATTAGATCGTTGCATTACTGAGGCAGTTGATGTTGATAATTATGTTAGAATTTTGTGTAACTATACTGGTGGTTCAAGGGGCAAAGTGGTGGCTTCTGATGATTGTAATGGTGCTGGTGGTGTATCTAACTATGTTGTGATTGATAAGGAAAAATGTGTAGATAGTGATGAAAGTGTTGTTGAAGTAAAGGAATGTGAAGAGTCAGAGCTAATTGGTAAAAGGGTTAGTTCCCTAGATGATGCATTCGAGATATACAACGAGTATGCTTTCCGTAAGGGTTTTTCCATTAGGTGTGACAAGTTGCGAAGGAGAAAGGGTTCACAACAGGTTCGTTCAAGGGAGTTTTGCTGCAGTAAATAAGGTGTTAAAAGGTGTCTAGGGAAATAAGACAAGACATTTACCAAACGGAGCCGTAGCTGTAATTGTAAAGTTAGGGTTATATTTTACATTGAACCAAATGGGGAATGGGTTTGTAAGAAGCATGCTATGGTTCATAATCATAAACTGCTTTTGGAAGATGAGGTGCATAAGTTAAGGTCACATAAAAAAGTCGAGAAAGCTCATGTGGACTATTTCCAAAAGATGAGGAGAAATGGTATGAAAGTTTCGCATGCGTATCAGCTTCTGAGAAATGAGGCCGGAGGTTCACCATCACTTGGTTTTAGCAAGAGGGATGCGTACAATCATGTTGCAAATGAAGTCAAGAGGACCTTAGATGCGGGCGATGCCAACCATTTGATGTGCGTTTAAGAAGCTACATGTGGTAATGAACAAGATTTTTTTTATAAGTTTAAATTAAACACGGACGATTGTTTGATGTGCTTCTTTTGGAGAGATACACAAAAGAAAGGTGATTACATGTTGTTTGGTGATCTTACTGTATTTGACACAACATATATGACCAATCGTTGCGAGATGATTTGTGCACCTTTTGTTTATATGAATCACCATGCAAAGAATGTTATGGTGAGATGTGGATTTTTGATGAATGAGAAGATTGGCAGTTTTGCGTAGTTATTTGAAACATTCTTGGAAGCTATGGGTAATGTTCAACCGAAAACTATAATGACGGACCAAGCATTTTCTATAGCAAATGCTATTCAAAAAGTGTTTCCATTGGCAAAGCATAAGCTGTGTACTTGGCACATCTTGGAGAATTCTAAAAAGAATATTGGTCATCTTAGAGTATTGGGTAGATTTGTTGATAAGTTTGATCATGTTTTGATGAGATGTGATACAGAAGTAGAGTTTAACTTTTGTTGGCAGAGGTAAGCCCTGTATGTGCTTGCTGATTTTTATTATGCTCACCAAGTTATTGCTTTATGCTCACTAATTTTTTGCTCACCAAGGCTATATGTGATGCTCACTGGACTAAGCCTTCTGCTTACAAGGGTTACATTCTATGCTCACTAATTTATTATTTTTTTAGTAACTGGTTTTGTATTTTAGGCTAGTTGAAGAGTATAATTGTGCTGAAAATACTTGGTTGATTAGACTGTTTCGGTTGAAAGAAAAATGGTGTCCAGCCTATTGCAAGGATTATTTCTCTAGTGGCATTTTATCATCACAAAGAAGTGAGTCGATAAATACTTCTTTGCTAAAGAAAATCAATGCCACTTGTGGGTTGTTTGATTTTTACAATATATTCTGTGATGTTGTTACTGAGTGGAGGATTAAGGAGAAGGAAGAGAGTCTGAAAAATAAGGATGAATTTCCCGAAATGTACTTGCCACATGTTAGCATTTTGTAGCATGCTTCAAAGATCTATACGAACAACTTGTACAAAGTGTTTGAGAATGAGTACATTAAAGGAGAAGGGTGCTGTCAAGATCTTCTTAGCTCAAGTGAAACGCCGTACGGTACAGAGCATACATATGTTGTATATGAGAATCGGCTTTCAAAGAAGTTTGGTTTGTGGTTAGATTTAATCTACCAGACCATAACATTGTTTGCGATTGTAAAAAGTACAGTGAGAGTGGTATTCTCTGCTGCCACTGCCTGCATATTTTCAATGTTCATTGTGTGACTAAAGTCCCCGATCAATATGTTTTAAAACAATGAACTAGGTTAGCAAGAACCCCACGGGCTATAGAAGAAGCTGTAAGCAGTAGCAATGCATCTGGTGTTCCCAGTTTCATATGAAGGGTTCAGATGCATAGGCAGTTTGAGGCTTTGCTTCTTGTAAGTGAATCAAATGCTCAAGTAAGAAAGCTATGTGAAGAAGCCTTTGCAAAGCTGAAGGGTGATGTTGGTGTTGTTGTTGGTTCTATTTATGTTTCTGAGACTGAAAATGATCAACAGTCCAGTGGTGGTAACAAAATCATTGGTAACCCTAAAGGTTCGAGGAAGAAAGGTGAAAGGAATGTAAGGAGGAAGAGTACGAGGGAGAAGATATCATACATGATTAGATCAAGGAAGGCAAGACTTTGTTCAAGAGATGGAGGAGTTATGTCTCAAGATCAGGTAAAATTCTATTGATAAGCTGATTTAATAATGTATATTTCTTATATTAATATCGTTTTAGAGTTTGCTAATTCTGCTGCTAATAGCAGTTCAATTAATATGTGTATTTGGCTCACTAATTGTTTTACTACGCTCACTAATATATGGGCTCTACTCACTAAATGTTTGTATTGGCTCACTATATTTTTAGTTCTCACATTGTTACTCTTACACGTTGCACTCACTATATTTATACGTTGGCTTACTATATGCATATATATGCTCATTACCAATATGTTTTTGCTGTGGTGGTTTAGGTTGTTACTGCAGGTTCATCTAATGCCCCAGTTGTATCTAATCCAGTGGTAGACTTTAATGAAATGTATAGGGTTTTTAGCTTGATTTTTGATGAAAGGTTGAGGCAAACAAATGGGGATATGATTCCTAGCAATGAGTTGAATCAATAGTATGACTTGAACAAATATTTTTAATGTAAATCTATTTCTTGATTAATAGTGGTCCAATGTGTATTCTTTATCATTATGATGTGTTTTTCTTTGAAGCTTAACTAAATGACGCTGAATAATTTTGAAGGTTATAGTAGGGTGAATACTTTTGACACTTATAATTTGTTGCTCACTGGTGAAGATTGGCAGCTCACTAGTTTTATGTGTTAGCTCACTATTTTTCACAAAAGTAATGTAATGTTTTTGATGACTTTACATTGTAAAAGAATAGCATTGCATGACAATGAGATGTTGAACACTTTAATATTTGAGTTAACATTACAAAGAAAATATCATTGTATTTTGACTCTGCATGCATTTATAGTATTTCGCGTAGTGAAAGTTATTGCTCACTGAATTTTGGTACGAGCTCACTCCATTTGTATTATAGCTCATTGGAATTTGATATAGTAATTGATTAAAGATATCAAATAGTGAATGTTGTTTACTAGTAGTTCACCATAAATAGAGGTATGAATAGTAACAGTCTAAGTTAAAATTAGTCTAGCTAAAAATTAGATTGTAAACATAAGTTTCTACAATTATTCTAAAATTAGTCATGATGTTTGCACGGGAGGTTGGACTGATTTTGCATTCAGTTCTGCTTGTTGTTTATCGTGGAACTCTTTGGTAAGCCTCTTCACCCTATTTTTGTATATGTTGTCTTCATTGTTGACGATTTCATAGCAGTACCTTGCTCGCATTACATCAAGCAGATTTTTATCCTGTAAACAAGACCCCAAAAAAATTAAAAATGAACCATTAATAAGTGTTGTGTTTATTTTAAACATATTTCTATAGAGAACAAATGTTTAGTAAACTTACTTCATTTTTCTTGAAGCCACAATGTCATTTATCTCCTTATCCAAAATAAGTCTCTATGTGCCTCATGCAAAAAATTCCACAGTCTGTGACATTATCTGTTATTCTCCATTGCATTCTCATTCTCACTGGTTTCATGTTCTTCATAATTTCATGTTTGGGATGGCCAACACTTTCTTGAAGAAATCTTCCAAAAGATCTTGTCTGTGTAGAATAAATAATTTTGTTCAGCTCACTGAAAATGGCTATTAGCTCACCAAATATGTGTGGTGGCTCACCACGAATATGTGTTGGCTCACCAAATACGTACGTTAGCTCACTACATATACATATGAGCTCACCAAATACGTGTGTTAGCTCACTACATATACATATGAGCTCACCAAATGCGTGTGTTAGCACACCAATATTATGTGTTAGCTCACTACACATACTTATTGGCTCACCACGTACGTGAGATAGCTCACCAATATTATGTGTTAACTCAGCAATAATATGTGTTAGCTCATCACATTTGTAAGCTCACCAGCTTTTTATGTTGATGTATTATGCAGTAAATGATTCAGTGAGCATTTGAACATACCACTAATAGATGGGTTTCTCCATATGTGGTTTTGTATGGAGCAGTGATGTGCATGTTGTCGATGATATCAAGCTTATCCTCCTTTAAATCAAAGCAGAAGACGAAGAAGTGTTTCTTGTGATATACGGGGAAGAACACCTTGAAATTGGAGAATGATTAGTATTATACAATGTGATGTTTTTATATACAAATAAAATGTATTATAGTATTGCTCACCAGATGCAATAGTTTTCTTGAGATCCATTTGTCACATCTCTGGAATTCTTTTTAAAGAATTGTTTCAAAAACAATGTACCTTGCCTCCACTAATTTTGCTGGATTTATCGAGGGGTCCAAGGTTGACTGAATGTTTACAGCAGTACAATTAGTTGCTTGATTATGTGCATTTGTGTAAATATAAAATAAGTATGTACTTACCATTGCATCCACTGGTGCAAAAAATCTTCTTAAAGATCCTTCACTTCTCTTTCTCTTCAAATTGTTGAGGATAGCAGCCCAAACATTGATCACCTGGGCATCAATGTATTCTTGTGGACGCATGGTAGACATGCGATAATGATATGCAACATGTATGTCGTTATCAAATATTTTTTCACTGGTTCAGTAAGAAAAGTAAAACAAAAAAAAAACAATGTAAGTCTATATTCATTTTATTTTAAGTGTTTTTAAGTGTGGTATGTGTCAGAGTTATGTACTGACTTTGAATCAAGGTCCTGTGATAGATGGAATACATATTCAATTACCATCCTCTCCTGGGTTGACAAATTCCCTGTAATCTTGATTATTCTCTCCACAAAAGGAGAGCAGAGGGGCTCTGTCATTGGGCCTTTGTCTCTCCTCGGTTGATATCTGGGCTTCTTGCTGTGCTCTTCTCGTGCATACATAATATGAGTAAGCGCTCACCAAAATAGTTGTTGAGCTCACTAAAATACTGGGTGCTTACTATCATATATGTTATGCTCAGTAGCACATGTGTTTTGCTTACCAAGTTATACTTTGTGCTCACTAAAATATAACTTGTGCTCACTAATATATGCATTCTGCTCACCAAGTTATACACTACACTCGCTACAATATAACTTCTACTCACTAACATATATGTTCTGCTCACTAAGTGATGCTTTATGCTCATAAAATTTTAACTTCTACTCACTAACACATGTTTTCTGCTCACCACGTTATTTGTTATACTCACTAATATATGTGTTATGCTCACCATCTCACAAACATATGTCTTGTGCTTACTAAGTTATATGGTATGGTCACTGAATGTGAAAATATGGTCAATGCAAATCCTTACTATCCTTTTTTTCTGTTTTCTTCTTTCCTTCTTCTCTGCCTTGACATTTCTGCTTGCCTTCAGTTTTTTTCTGCTTTTCTTCCCCATCTGTTTGTGTCTCTGAAATTGGTGGTGGTGGTGGAATTTGAGATGATTCATGTGATGGCTGTGTCTCAAGGGTTTGTGAAGGGTGTTGTAGGTGGGAGGGTGGTGGTGTTTGATGTGCTTGCAGAGGAGGGGAAGGTGGTGGTGTATGATGTGTTTGTGGAGAAGGGGAAGGGGCAGGTGATTGATGTACCTTTGGGGGAGGGGAAGGTGGTGGTGTCTGATGTTCCTTTGGAGGAGGGGAAGGTGGTGGTGTCTAATGTGCTTGTGGAGGAGGGGAAGGTGGTCGTGACTGAAGTATCTGTGGATGAGGGAAAGTTGGTGGTATCTGATGTATCTCTGACGTGGCAGAGGGTAGTGGTGCTTGATCTACTTTTACAGGGGGAGGAAGGTGGTGTGTGAAGTGATGCTGGTGCTGGTTGTGTTGCAGCAGTTGGGCTTTGCCTATCATCAATGAGCTTAAAACTTGGCATGTCATTGGGACATTGCCTTGATGCAGAAGCTTTGCTGTTGGTACTGCTGGTCTATTATTACCTTACAAACGCATTCTCCAATTCAATTATGGCCTTAAGTACAGAAGCTCTGTTCCACCATTCATTATCTTGACTAAATGATGGTATCTCAACAGTTTCATCGTGTTTTTCTCTTTGGGTCATTGGTGGGGATTTAGAGATTTGAGGCTCACAGTAGGAAGTGAACATGCTTATGGCCTTATCTCTTATCTTCTTGAGTGCTTCATTATTTTGGTACCTTTTTGATAAGTAGTCCATGAATGTCCTGTACCTCTTGAATGCACTTGCTAAAGCCTTTGTTACTTCAACCACTTCTTTCATATCTTTCTGCAATGTGGATAATATTCAAGTATTGTAAGATATTAGATACATATTTGCTGAAAATATTTCATTGTGTTTGATTGTTATAAATGAAACAAAGAAATAAATGTGACCTCTAACTCTGATGGTTCATCATTTTCTGGTAAGATCTTTCTATGTTCTTCTTTTTGTGGCTGAGGTTTCTTTGTTACAGGTGGGTCAGCATGCACTTCCTTAGGTAATTGTATTAGAGGCTCCACTCTTCCCTTTCCAAAGCCCTTTGGCGCTTATGTTCCAGCAGGATGATTGGCTTTTCTCTCTTCTCTGACTCTTTCCCTTAGCTTTTCTGTTGTCTAGCCCTTGATTGTTGGGAATTGCCTTTGAACAGTCCTTCTTGTTAAGAGAACCCTGTCAAGATATAGCATCTACAAGAAAAATGTTCTTTGCAGTCATCCTGTATAGCTCACCAAAAGTTTTCGTATGCTTACTAAAATACACCTTCTACTCACTATAATGTATGGTGGGCTCACTAGAGTATATACCATGCTCACCATGACATATGTTATGCTCATCAAAAGTTTTGGACTGCTCAATAAAATACATCTTCTGCTCACTATAATGTATGTTGTTCCCACTAAAGTATATGACATGCTCAAAATGACATCTCATTAAAAGTTTTCGTATGCTCACTAAAATACACCTTCTGCTCACTACAATGTATGTTGTGCTCACTAAAGTATATGTCATGCACACCATGACATATGTTAAGCTCACCAACAGTTTTAGACTGCTCACTAAAATATATCTTCTGCTCACTATAATTTACGTTGCCCTTACTAAAGTATCTGACATGCACAAAATGACATATGTTTAGCTCACCAAAAGTTTTGGACTGCTCACTAAAATTACATCGTCTGCTCACTACAATGTATGTTGCACTCAATAAAGTATATGCTACGCTCACCATGACATATGCTAAACTCACCAAAAGTTTTGGACTGCTCACTATAGTGTATGTTGCTCTCACTGAAGTGTATGACATGCTCAAAGTGACATATGTTTAGCTCACTAATTATATGTGCGTAGCTCACTAAATATGACATCGTGCTTACTGAAACCATGATATTCTGATATAGTATAAAGAACTTACCATCAAGAATAGAATAGGGCCATCGAAGTTTGAAGCCCTCTTTTTGACAGATTCACATAATCTGTCAATGGTGTACTCACACCAATCAATTGATGCTATGTCCTCAACATGAGCTATATTCTTAGCAAAATGGGGTGAGCAATGTACGTTCTTTGAACCATTGAAGAAGCATGATACCCTGTACATTACAAAGTTTCTTTTGAAACTCTCCCCTGCATCATTCTAGCTGAGAATGTGTTGTGGCATTTGGCTCAGTTTAGGGGTCCCATCTTGCAGATTTTAGTCTTTTCTCTATACATCAAGGACTTGATTGTATGTGGCATCTTTGGGCTTTTTCCCATAAAACTCCTCAACTTTCTTTCCATCAATGGGGAGTGCCAATGTGATATGCACATCCATTGGTGTAATCTCAATCCTTTTGTCTTGTGATATGCACAAGGTGACTGAGTATGGATCAAATCTGTTCACTAGCTATTCACATAAATCCCTAGGCAGTTCTGTGACTTGTAAGTGGAGGAATCCTCCAAACCCCATTTCTTGTATTGCCTTTGTCTGTGCCTCATTGAAATGAGCAATTATGCCAACAAACCCTGATGGGGACATTCTTGATTGAAAGATCTTCTTGTACTTTGTGTCCCCCTCTACAGGCTTGGGCACTGATTGCATGGACTTGGAGCCTTCAACAGGTACAGCAGCACTTTTTTGGACATGTTGCTTCTTCTTTAAGGATTTATGTTCCTTTTCACGCTTTGTAAGTGAGAGCTGTGCACTTTTTACAGGAGGTTTAGGACTCTTTTTCACATCCTCCTTCTTCCCGTGTTGTGACTTAACACACTTTTTTACCCTCAGTTGCATTTTCTTTGGCTTAGACTTTGCTCCTTCCTTTATCTTCTTTATTCTCTTAACCAATACTTTATTATTAGAGTCTGATTCATCAACATGCCTAGGGAGAGGCATTTTGTAAGTAGTGTCCTCCACCCTGTCATCTGTATCTTCAGAAGGTTGTTGATGACTGTCAGTAATTGTTTTTTCAGAGCTTTCTTGTGCTGTATTTTTGCTATGCATTGTTTTCCTTTTTTTTAGCATGAACTTTAGTCTCTTTTCTGATGCTGTAGTGCCTGGTTGAGGTGGGTTTGCTGGCCTCTATTGCTATTATCCTCCCTCTTCCTGGTGAGTAGCCTATGATGGTTGTCCTCCCTCTTCCTAGTATTTTTGTTTCTCCTCTGTTGTGGGAGCTTCTGGCTGTTCATCTTCTGAAATAGGTGGAGTACAAATATTTTTGTTTTTCCTCGCTTCTTGTTTTAGCCTTCTCTTGGTTGCAGTAGTACTTGTTGACCTTGTTTTCCCAGCAGAGGTTGTCTCCATTGCGGTGGATAAGGTTTGTTGATGCTTTGGTTGAGCTGCGTTGGTTGCTTCTGCTGAAGGTGGACATGGTATATTATATAAGTGAACAAGATGTATAAGTAAATAAATGTGTAATGTTTAATGTAATATGTGTTTTAATATATATATTTTAGCTCACTAAAATAAAAGGTATGGTCACCAATATTATAGGTCAGCTCACTAAACATAGTTGTTTGCTCACAAGAATTATGTGTGAGCTCACTAAATGTAGTTGTCTGCTGAGTATAATTATAGGTCAGCTCACTGAACATAGGTGTCTGCTAAGTACAGTTGTAGGTCAGCTCACTAAATATAGTTGTCTGCTTACTGCATTTGCTTATCATCGCACTAGACATTTGTATTGGCTCACCAGCCCATATGTCAAGACTCACTATTTGACAGGTATTAACATAGAATATAATGTATTCAAACCTTGGCCTGACTTGTGAGGAATATCATCTTCACTTGTTTGATTTCTTTTGTTTTGATCATTTGGGCTGTAAAAAAAAAAAGGAACAGATAATGTTACTGCAGTGGACTGCACTATGTTTGTTTTTCATGTATTTGAAGTGGTAATTACCTAACATTCACTTGCTCACTTGAGATGTCTCTGACAATGTTCATGATGATGTCTTCAGGGCTTGTGATTGACCCTTCTGTCTTTGACCTATGTTATGAAATATTATTGATATATTACAGGAAATGTTATAGCACGCTAGAATAAAAGGTACTCTCACTAACAATTTAAGGAAGGTAACACTAGGATGTAAAGTAAAGCTCACTACATTATAAGAAAGAAGTCACAATAGGATGCATATGTTGTCATGGCTCACTATATTTAAGCCATAGCTCACTTAAATATATGGCACAACTCACTTGAGCATGCATGTGTTAACAGGCATTAGCACATAATATACAGCTCACCAGATGTTTGTCATGGCTAACTATATGCAAGCATTGGCTCACTAAGCATGGCACACTAGGGTGTAAAGGAAAGGTGATTATATTATAAGATAGATGTTAGTATAGGATGCATAGGTTGACAGGAACTCACATATTATTCACAGCTCACTACAGTTTTGACATGGCTCACTAAAATATACTGCACAACTCACTTGAGCATGCATATATTTACAGGCACTAGCACATAATCCACAGCTCACCAGATGTTCGTCATGGCTCACTATATACAATCCTTGGCTCACTAAGCATGGCACACTAGGGTGTAAAGGATAGGTGACTATATTATAAGATAGATGTTAGTATAGGATGCATATGTTGATAGGAATTAGCATATTATTCACAACTCACTATAGTTTTGACATGACTCACTAAAATATACTGCACAACTCACTTGAGCATGCATATGTTTATAGGCACTAGCACATAATCCACGGCTCACCAGATGTTCCTCATGGCTCACTATATATAATCCTTGGCTCACTAAGCATGGCACACCAGGGTGTAAAGGACATGTGACCATATTATAAGATAGATGTTAGTATAGGATGATATGTTGACAGGAACTAGCATATTATTCACAGCTCACTACAGTTTTATCATGGGTCACTATATTCAAGCCATAGCTCACTAAAATATATGACACAACTCACTAGAGCATGTGTATGTTGACAGGCACTAGCACATAATGTACAACTCACCAGATTTTTGTTATCGCTCACTACATACAAACCTTAGCTCACTACATTATAACACACAGCTTACTTTAGCAGACATATGTGTACAAGAACAACCACATAATTCACAGCTCACTAAAATAAAGCTATGGCTCACCACAATACAAGATACATCTCACTATTAAACAGAACCTTAATAGTTGAGGTAAAAGTGTCTTGGATGCATCAGTGAATATCAAAGTAAACGTGTTCATTGTAAATTTGCAGACAAAATCAAGAACAAGCACATACTGCTTACTAGTTATGCATGTTTGCTCACTAACTTTAGGTTTAAGAATTTTTCAGGTTGTTAATATACCTCTTCTGAGGAGTGTTTGATGCATCAGTAACAGATCTCTTCTTCGATACTGATTGTTGAGCTTCCATCTACAAACATTTGAAAAACACGATAATGAGTCTGCGATTTTGTTCAAACCTAGAATGCTAAACGAATTCATCGTTCTCTTTAGATCATGCCAATAAATTTCGAATTTGCTAAAACTTACCTCGATTTTATTTGCTTGAAACTTCCGTGCCGATTATGCAAAGATTTCTTGAGAAATCGGTGAGCAAATGTAGCAGAATTTCTCCAATTGAAGCACGAAGTTGAGTGGGTTTTGGAGACAGAAAGTGAGGGAAGTTTTCGGGTCGTGGTGTTTTGAAGTTGCAGCAGTTACCAGGCCTCTTTTTTTTTTTTTTTTAGGCGGCGGGTTATTCACTTTTTGCATGATTGGGGCGCCAATTAGGCAGTGGGTGGGCTCGGTTGTACAAATGCAATTGTACAACCGGGTGGACAGTATAATTACTGACATTTGTACATACACTACTATTTTAGTAATTAACCAAATGTGAATTACAAAGTTTGCATTATATTGCAAAGCCAATTGCATTATATGCTTAACTACACTACCCTTTTATTACTTTTCATCCAACCAAATGCCACATTAGTATTTATTTGCTACTTGATGTTATAATAAACTACCACCATAATAGTATTATGTCAACTCTACCTACATAATAAATATGGAACGTTAATGTGTAACATGGTTAACAATTGATCAATTGTAATTACATCAGGATTATCTTATCTAAAGAATCATCATATCTGACATATGGAAGCCCTGAAAGGAATTTGTTGAATTCGAACAATAGGTCAAGTATTTCCTCTGATTAAGTAGAACTAGGGGTGGGCAATGGACCGGGCACCCACTAGGTTAAACGATCGGCCCATTTAAAATAGGGCTAATAAAGGGCCTGGTCAATAATGGACTGGATCATTAATGGGCAAGCCCATTAAGGCATATTAACGGGTCGGACTAGGCAAGCCCATTAACGACCCGTTTAGTGAGCCATTATTTTTTTAACCTAATTGAGACACTGGTTTACATATTCCAATTAGTTAACCTCATTACCAACACTTTGTATATAATAATAATAATTATACGCCGTTGTCTAGCGTAAGTTTGTTCCGTTTTTAAACGGGCCAAAAGCGGGCCGCCCATGGGCCGATTTGACCCGATCCGTTTATTAGCTTAATTATATATTTTCTAACTTTGAATTTGGATTAGTTTAATTTGGTTGAAAATTTACAAATACATTAATTGAAAAATTAACTAACCAAAAACACTCTTTAGCTGGTAATGGGCGGGTCATGGGCGGGCCGAGTTCATTTGTCCCATAGCCCAGCCCAACCCATTAACAAATATACTGGACCCGGTCCAACCCGTTTAGTTAATGGGCTAGTTCAGTCCGACCCAACCTAATCCGTTGCTCACCCCTAAGTAGAACATCCATAAAACGACCAATATTTTTATATGATACAAATATGAATCAGCGCTGGCCTCCAACAGTCAAGCTAACTGGTAACAAATGAGGAGCCGATAGACGCTAGAACCTTCTCAATAAACGATCAATGATTGAGTTGTCTTTGTTCATTTTTTAAAAATGATTTTATGTCAAGTTGCAGCAGAAGTAATCAAATCAACAACAGGTCGAAGGGATTGAAAAATGAAGTAGTACGATCTTTGAGTTGGGTGTATAATGTCCCAAAACACGTATTGAGACCGATCAGAGCATATTGGAGTCAAAGCATTACATGTGAAGGCACCTTCTACTAGTCCAGTGCCACAACACCCTTTGTCCACCACTTCAAAACCTGCATCGCAATGAAACCAACCAAGTCATATCATCGTGCACTCGTCCTTAGCAATTGTCCTTCTATCTTCAATGAAAAGGTCTCTATTAGTGACAATATATATCTGGCATGTATGATAAACTAACAAGATCATGTTGATATTACATTGCATTACCTGCAATCCCCAAATATATCATATATTACAACTTGTCAATATAGTATAATACGTGATGTTTGGAAAATTTAGAAATGTCATATGAACTTACACAATAGTATATGTTACCAATTTTAGAGTGCATAATTTTTCAATTCCTTAGGTTCCGATAAACTAGGCTATTGTTGGTCTTTGGGGATGATATAAACTAAGTCTTCTCAAATGAAATTTTAAGTTCAAGTTTCAATAATCTCAATATTAATTAAATTATCAAGCAAAGCAAAAAAAAAAAAAAAGGGAATCTACAAAAGGTACATGTCAGAGAGAGAGAGAGAGGTCCATGAACCATGAGGGAAGAGTAGTTGATTTGGATATTTTTGATATGGGTAAAAAATGTGCATGCTTTTCTGTACATATATATATATATATATATATATATATATATATATATAGATATATATATAGATATATATATATATATATATAATCATATAATCATATAATCTTTTATTTTTATGAGTATTGGAGGACTGCAATCAATGTCTCCTTACTGAAAAGCATAAGGGGGATTAATCTGTACATGAATTCTCTATTGTAAGGAATCATATTTGCACAAACAAAAACTACTCTAACATTGTATCTGTTTGTGTTGGTTAATTTATTTTTATTCTCAAAAGCTTATATTTTCATGATAAGACCTTCCATTTTATTGAATCTCTTTGTATTAGTATCTAATTGGTGTAACTTTGTTAATATATTTTTAGAATGATTGTTATCTAATTTGCCATATACTTATAATGAGGTCAATTACACGACTTAAGGAGAATTTAAATAAGAAAAAATTGTCAGTTTAGCAGCCAATGCACTTACCGTACTTATGAGGATTCTTAATCTGGTCAAGTAACGGTTCATATATGTCTGCATAAGCCACTGTAACGCCAGGTTTAGACTGTTGGATAAGCCTTAGTTCTTCTTGCAGCATTTGGTTGAAGTCTTTGGCAATGGAGGAGAGTGAATCAACACAACTTCGTGGTTCTATTAGGGACAGATGGAAAGTCATAACCAGCGGCAAGCAACCCGCTGGAGGCAAGCCCCCCACTACTATCCTCGTTGCCCCCTGCTCTTGTAAAGCCTACAACACACAATTGGTATTTCAACACAAAAATTAAATTGACTTGGCTTAAATTGTTGTCAATGATCAAGTTTAAAAAATAGGTGAATTCAACTAATCTTATTAATGCCCCCACTTAATTCGGCAACATTTTGGATTAAAGAATAAAGCATCTAATTTCATTGAAAAATTTTTGAATAATCTATTTGTCATGCTCAACAACATTTTCAAATTTTTTTGGCGCAAGTATTTCCAAGTTACTGCATACATAGTTCGTCATTTAAACAAATGTACAATAGCTTGAGGATTATGATGTCCCTTATAATTTAAAGTAACTCATGGCCATTTTTGACTGCCATACCTAGTAACCAGTTCCCCCCCCCCCCACCCCAAAAAAAGGATTGTGATGAGGAATATTCACGACCTCTGATGGATACTAGTACCAGTGTATATGAAGATTATATAGCATGTAATCCCTAGGTAATCAAAGATAATATTGAAGAAGTATATCTTCTATAGAAGGAACCGCCATGAAAATACTCCTTCAAGTGGAAAAAAGGGGGGAAAACGAAATATAGAAATGATAAAAGAAAAAATCTACAAGAAAACATAGAAACCCGATGAGGGCAAAAATTCAAGAAAATGCATCTCACAAGTAGAATGATCAACAGCAACCAAATAATGAAGATGCCAGTCAAAGATGATTATAAAGAGGATACATCTAATTAGTCCATGACAAACAACAGGAACAGCTACTCTATGAGAATGCCAAGCATTTCATGGCATACTATCATGCATAAATGTTGACCCACAAAGGCAATTTGCATATGTATCACACATTCAATAGTTGTAAACTACTAAGAATTAGCTCTGTTTCGATTAGCAGGTTTTTAATCTAGTGGATTGTCCAATAGTTTTATTGACCTCTTGCCTAAAACTTTTAACGTCAAACTTTTATCTATATTTGTTGCTCTAGTAGATCATATTATTCTATCAGCTTTTTAACACTTCCAATTGATAAACTAAAGGATTAGCCATAAATTCAAATGTGAAATTTTCTTAATTTTTCATAACATTCATGGTGAATAGGATCACTGAAAAACCACCAAAGCTTTTATTTTGTTTTCTAGAATTACCAGTGGAATATTTTAATAAACTTGCCTTGTTTAATATTGCGAAACTGATTGAAATTTCCATTAAGGCTGACTTCGCCACAGATTCAACAAGTTGTGCTTGATATGCTAGAGTTTGTGTAGAGATTCCGTTAGATAAACCCCTTGTTTCTCGCATTTGGGTTGTTGACAGCTGGCAAAGTGTTGAGTTGAAAACCTGCAACTTCTGTGTATGACATGTGGCATCATTAGACACCTTAAGTTCAAATGCCCCTAGAATCAAATTGTCAACAATGGAAATAGTTCAAATACTCAGTGTGGGCAACCTAACCCATCTCCCTCCCCAAATGCATCAGGATTGTCGCCTGTTGTTGGATCATTGGGCTATGCCAGTTTAGCTAAGCCTAATAGTCACAGTGAGTACATAGCACCCTCAGCACCGGATAGTGATATGGGCCAATAATCTAATAATGAGTGGGTTGTGGTGTCAGGTAGGAATAAGCGACCTAAACGGATAATAGGTATGGGACAACATAGGCTTGTCAAATTTCTTCTATAGATAGGGCTCCCTCTTAGCCCATTCGTGCTAGGCCTGAGCCTCGATTTAGGCCTTTAGACAGAGGCAAAAGTATCACTAACCCATGCAGATTTCTCCTAGTTGACCCTCCTCAACGCACATCCACGTGGCAAACTCCTTTTCTTTGTTGGAAGACTCACTAGAGACTATGCCCATTAATGCCAAATCAACAAACAATAAAGCAGGCATTAATCTCTCTACTGTCCACTGTCCACTGTCCAGAATTAATTCCCAGGATTAATAGCCGTATCTAATCGCCATCCATGCATCCCAGTAATGATGCTAATGTCAATCCTCCTCCAGGTCTGTCAGCTACAGTTCGTAACTCGAGTAACAGTCCTTTTGAGAAAACCGTGGGTAGTCAAAGGGTTAACTCCTCTGCTTATTTATCTGAGGCAGCTTCTTTCCCTGATACATCAATGTTGTTCTCTCATTCTCCGCAAAATTCACTACTGAATAATGAGCAATCTACCACCACGACTCTGAACCCAAAGGGAGACTCCTTCCTCGAGCTCCACCAACGAACCAAATCAACCTTTGCAAAATGCCTAGTAGGACATTCACCTGAATCAAAATCCATCACGACCGTCAGGCCAAACATCGATAAACCATATGATGATGAATCAGATTCCAGTATTCCCCGTGCTCAACTTGTCATTCATTTACCATCCGATGCCCAATCCGTTGTCACCAATTCTTACATCACCCCCATTCTTTCTTGCCCCCATCCTTTTCAATCCTAGTACCACACCCCAACTTATTTCTGGTCTTTCCAACACCAACGCCTTGGCCAATACTGAAGAAGCACCATCAGGGACAAATTGTCCGATCAGGGAGGAGGTGGAGAGGTAGATGAGACGAGTTGTTTCCAACCAGCACATACTCCACCCTACCACTTAGAAATACAAGGAACCAAAAATCTCACCATTCCAAGCTCCCCCTCGTTTCATGCAACGGAGAGATGTAGACGAAATCGGTGTGACTCATTTGAAAAAAACTAGTTCAATGCTTTCGCCTACGCCATCCGTTCAACTTCATGAAAATTTCGATCTTTTACGATTTTCCTCCGGCCCACCTACCTAAGTAAGAGTCTCTCTCTAACCCCTAAAGGAGCTTGCTCCAAACAACCCTGTTCCATGGATGCCGTCTCAGAAGACCTCTCTGAGTCAGCCATTCCGCACTTATTCGAGGTGATTGAACAATACAGCCTCAACCTCCCACAATTAGTTATCCATGATCAGTAAAAATCGTAAGATTCTGCTGTGGAATGTTAAAAGCGGAGTTCCTCTAGTAACTTCATCATTTTTCTTTTGGACTTGCTTCGAGGGCATCAGCCTTTCTTTCTCATTCTACACGACGTGCCTCAACATGATCATAATGTACGAATGATTCAGGATAAACATAGGTTTTCTCACTTCAAGTTCGTTGATCCACTGTACCGACATGGTGGTCTTTGGTATTTCTGAAAGTATCCTGCTAACACTATTGATTTCATATCAAATCAGGCTTCACTATTTCACAGCCTTCTTAGTTTGGCGCCGGATGAGCCAGAACTCCTACAGTCCTACTCACTGCCATGCATGCACCCAGTGCATCATCGCAGCTACCAAATTTCTGGAATTAGTTGGCTTACCCACCTCTCATAATCATTCCTAACTGGTGTTGGGTGATCTCAATACTATCACACATGCATCCGAAAAGCAAGGGGGCAGGGATTTCAGGATTTCAAATTGTCATGCTTTCTTACATTTTCTTAATGCTTGTTCATTTATTGACTTGGGGATTTTCCAGGCCACCTTTTGCATGGGATAATGGGCGTTGTAGTACAGAGCATATCCAAGAGAAGCTGGATAGGCCCTTGTCCAATCTAAGTTAGCTGCAAACATAACCTCATACCCTAGTAACTCACTTCCCCCGTCTTATTCTGATCATTACCCAATTCTTGTGGACTTAAGTCATGTCCAGGATATAGCCAGTCCCCCCCTTTCATGGGTTAGTCGCTTGGACTATGCATGTGGACTTTGATAGCTTCTTTAAGTTGTGCTGGGCCTCTCCCTCTATTTTAGCTTAATAATATTTCTTAGTTCTAGGCCGAAGCCCCCACATGGCACAAAAATGTCTTTGGGAATCTAGGAACGAAGCCAGATTGATCAGTATTCAGGAAGTTTTGGGCCGTGGACCCAGTCCGTTTTTGGAAAATTTACAAAAGGACCTGTTCTTGCTATATGATAGGATTAGTAGCGTGGAAAAGAGTGTTTAAGCTCAACGGGCTCGTGTTTGTAATAATTTATGATCTCAACACTAGATATTTCCACATGATTGTTAAAGTCTGACAAGCAAAGCGATCTTTTAATTGACTAAAAGATGAGAATGAAGTTTGGATTACTGGATCTCAAAATATTTCTAATTTGGTGTTTCGATATTTTCCTGGTTTCTTCAAATCAATTGTTATGGGGGCTCAGAGGACTTTTGATTTCCCTCTCGCAGGTTGTTTCTTCAAGGAAATGGATCAGTTGGAACAACCTTCTTCTTTAACAGAGATAAATGAACCATGTTTGCCACGAACTCTTATAAATTGCCTGGGCCAAATGGTATCCAAGCGCATTTCTTCAAATATAGATGGAACGTAGTCCAACAATCCCTTGCCCAATTTGCTAATTCCATGCTTCATAATCCTGGGCAAATTAGAGCCCTAAGAAAGATTGGGCACAGGCTGGAACGTAGTCAAACCTTTTTATGTTTTATCCCTAAGAAAGATTGTGTTGAGAAGGTGGAGGATTTTCGTCCTATAAGCTCATGTAATACCTCTTATAAGCTTATGACCAAACTTATTGTTAATCGCATTAAACCCTTCTTTAGTCAATGCATTAGCCCTTGCCAATCTAGTTGTGTTCCAGGCAGGAGTATTTTATATAATATCATTCTTGTTAAACAAATTTCTCACTCTATAGTTAAAAGCAAGACTAATATCAAACCTATGGTGATGATAGTTTGATCATTCATATTTTATGTGAATTTGTATCCTTCATTTCACCTAATTTTAAGTCTTTGAAATATATTTTTATGAGTAAATAATGCATTTTTTTATGTGATTCTCAGGTAGAAATAAAATATAGAAGAATTTGGACAGAATTGTTCAACTATTCAGATCTCATATATTTGCAATGTCTAAAGTCCAAGCCCAAGAGACGAAGAAAAAGATAGGAAAAGGAAGGGAAGAGCTAGCTAGGCTACAAGCTCCGTTTGGGCCTCATCTAAGCAGCCCAGCACCCGCGGCCCGTCCAGCTCTTTCCCTCCTCTTCACTCAGCCTATCTCTGTCTCTTTCTCTGCCGGGCCTGTCTTACCCTGTCCCTCAGCCCAAACCGAGGCCCGATCCCAGTGCCAGCCTGTCTCCTTCTCTCCGTTTTCCCTCCAGCCTGTGCGCGGCCCAATCCAAGGCCCAATCACCAGCCACCCTTCTTTTCTCTTCCTCACTCTCTCCCTTCCTGTGGCCAGCGGCCCAGTTAACCGAGCCGCCCCTTAGCTGGATCAACCCAGCTGCCTTGCTTAATTCTCCACATGCACCAATTGTTAACTTAATCAAGGCTAATTAATTAAATTAATCTTAGCTAAAGACTACCCTTTTCTTATGCATCATAACAGCCAAAATATTAATTGAAATTAATTTTCATTAATTTTTGGACATCAAGAGAGGTTGATTTTCCACTATAAAACGAGGTCATGGGTTGAAGCATCCACACATTCATTCATTCATCCATTCAAGCGTCTAAGCATTTTTCTATCTTCCATCTTTTATTTTTTTAGAGAGTAGAGAATATTCTGTAAAACAAAATCATTTGGGTTGAGGGGCTTATAAGAAAATAAGCTTGAAATTAGCCATTTTTCTCTTCTCTTCTCTTCTCATTTGTGAGCCACATTTGAGAGTTTACACTTAATTTCATCATCTTGTGTAATTGAGTACAAAGGTTTTGTCATAGGAAGTGCAATATACCAAGTTCAATGGTGTTTTCACTAACTAAGGCCGGCTAAATTACTCATTTCTAGGATTAGGATAGATCCTCGATAATAATATTAATTTTGCTAATTTCTTTTGGGGTTATTCTTGTCTCTTTCATTCCATAATTTGAGTCTATACTTGAACTTAACCTATTTATACATCTAAATACTATTGTTAAATCAGTTGATCACAATAGTCTAATTGGCTATCTCAAATGAATATTAGACCTTATAGCCAATATGATAATTATGCAATTGGGTTTAAAATTATGACTGTCAAACTTGAATAATTTATATTAGAAATTAGATGAGTTATACTTAAAAAAATGATTTATGCTAAACCACTAGATAAATAATCTCATTTGATAATTTTAATCATTTTTTATTATGGCCTAATGCTTGTAACTTAGATTGAACAAGAGATAAATTAAACCCGCATTTGAATTAGTAATCTAATATTTGCCTCAGTGGTGAAATCCAAAAATCTTAGATTTTTCTCTTATTTGATTTTTCTCCACTTTCATGACTCATTTACTCTTCTTTTATTCCGTTAATTCTTATTGATAATCAAACTCCTCAAGGAACCACTCTTTATAATTGGAAAGACTAAATGTAAAATTACTATTGTTTCTCGTAGGATCGATACCCCTATACTTGCCAGTGTACAACCTTGTGCACTTGCAAGTAAAAACAGTTTTAAAACTAAACACAAAATCCACATCATGTTTTTGGCGCTATTGCCGGAGAACAAATAGTGATTTTTGATTTTTCTCTTCCTTTCACTTTTTAATTTCTTTTTTCCTCTTCCCTGTTAATCTGACAATTTCATTTTTGTTCTTCCCTCTCCGTTCTAATCCAACTATTTTTTCTATCCCTTTTAACATAATCTAATCTAATCTAACTCTTTTATTTATGTTATTTTATTTATTATATCTAATCAAACAACCCCCCCTTTTATTTCATTTTTTTCTCTTTTTATTCCCTTTTTATTTTTTATTTTTGTCCAGTTTTTCCCCTTCCCTAGGATCTTTCTTTTACTTGTTTATTTTTATTTATTTTTTCTTGCTTATCTCTCTCTTCTCTTTTCATCTTATTTTGTTTGGTGGTTATTATTGTCGTAATTTCATTCTATTCTCTTGATTACTTGTGGGTATATGCATTGTAGACGTTCTTTATCCTTAGATCTTGAACAATATAATCCTGAAATTGAACACTCTCTTTATAGGATAAGAGCTAAGAAAAATGAATCTAAGAAAAAGATGGCTGAAGAACAAATCCCACCACCTACGCAACTTACGGAGTATTTCACTTCCGCCACTTATGACTCACCAACAAGAACACATATGCCCACTATTATGGGGTCATCTGAGATTAAACAGTCTCTTATCCAAATACTCTCGTCGTTTTATGGGCTAGAGTATGAAAATCCTTTCAGGGACGTTGATGCATTCTTAGAGATTTGTTCCACTGTATTCTTGAATAATATCTCTGATGATACTCTTCTCTTGCGGCTTTTCCCTTTTTCCTTAAAAGATAAAGCTAAAGTTTGGTTGGATACTAAGACAAATATCACCACTTGGGATCAATTACAAAAGGAATTCTTGAAAAGTTTTTCTCTATTGGTAAACTGATTGCCTTAATACGTGCTATAACCACTTTCTCATAAAATAAAAATGAGCAATTGTATGAAAGTTTGAAAAGATTTAAAGAGTTGTTGCGAAGTTGTCCTCACCATGAGGTCCCTATGTGGTAACTTGTCCAGAGTTTTTACTCTGGCTTAGATGAGCACAATAGGCAAATGGTTGATGCATCTTGTGGTGGTATTTTCTTGTACAAAACTCCGAAAAAAGCTTGGAAATTATTAAATATTTAAGTGAAAATTCACATTTGCATGGTACTTTCTCATATTCTGATTTGCCTAGGCAATTAGGAAGCAAAGGGGGGATTTATGAGGTTTCACATTCAATTGACCTTTCTAGTAAAGTTGATACTTTAGCTAAGAACTTTGATCAATTGTTGTGCATGAACAAAGTGTTTAATGCCTCTTCTATGCAAGATGTGTATTCAATTTTTGCTAGTCTCATGCATGCTTCTATTAACTGTCCTTGTATGAGTATGTTTGACTATTTGACTGTACAAGTAAATGCTACGTAAGGATTTTCTCTGTCCAATAATCCTTATTCTAATACCTATAATCATTGGTTAGAAGAATCATCCTAATTATTTTATATGGAGGTCTCAAAATGTTGAGAATCCTCAAGCTCAGTCTAGCAGACCTACCCCATTTGATTTCCAAAACTAGAGATATGCTCATCCTTCTTCTCATCAAGCTCCATTTGGGAGCTCTGATATTGACAAGGTAATTCTATCCTTGGTACCTTGACTTCTGTTGTGCAAAATGTTGATTCTAAGGTCTAAAAAATTAAGTCTAAAATGCATATTGTTGATTCTCACTCATAATCTATAACTAAGTTAGAAACCCAACTTGGGCAACTAGTCATAACTGTACGTAAAAAAGAAAGAAACTTCTAAGTCATCCCATACAGAATCCTAAAGGCCAATAATTTAAACAACTGAAAGCTATAATGGTTTTTGGGAGTGGTAAGGAAGTAGATACAAGATGAGTGAGAACGAACATGATGAAGAGGAAAGACTTAAAACCATGGAGAGTGACCTTGAATCTGAAAAAAAGAATGACCCATCCCCTTCTCATGTTGTGTTTGACCCCATTGTGACATATATGCCACGGGTTCCTTATCCTCAAGCTTTGGATGCACCCTTCCCTTCTAAGAAAGACAAGCAAATAGATGACATCTTAGAGACCTTTAAGCAAGTTAAGGTCAATCTTCTCCTCTTGAAAGCGATTAGACAGATCCCAGCCTATGCTAAGTTACTTAAAGACATGCGTATTTTTTAAAGGAAATCTAAAGATGACAAGTCTAAAAAGGTTCTTCTAAGTGAACAAGTGAGCTCAATTTTGAAATATGACACTCCACCTAAGTTCAAAGATCCCAGTGTCCCTACCATCTAATATTTTATCGGTAATCACAAAATTGAGGGGGCACTTTTGGACTTAGGTTCTAATGTTAATTTGATACCATATTCTGTTTACTTAGAGTTGGGATTGGGTGAACTGAAACCTTCCAACTGTACCTTTCAGCTTGGTGATAGGTCAGTTAGGACTCCTAGGAGACGAATATATGATATCTAGGTGCAAATTGATAAATGATTCTTTCTTGTTGATTTTGTTGTATTAGATATAGACCCCAATCATGCTTCTAAGCAAATTCCTCTTATTTTAGGTCATCCCTTCCTAGCCATAGCTAATGCCACCATTAACTATGGGTTAAGAGTGATGGATGTCTTGGTCGTAAACATGAGGGCTAGACTTAACATTTTCAAAGCTTCTTCTCAACCTGTGTTTGAAGATTAATCTAAATGCTTCTTTGTTGATATGATTGATGAAATGATTGAAGAAGCTTTGCCCGCTATTATGAGCAATGATCCCTTGGAAACCTGTCTATTCTATGGGGATTTGAGATTATTTAACTTATGGAGTACAACAGATGAGATGGATTCTACTCTTGATTGCACTCCTCATCTTGAGTCTTCCTCTTAGGTGTCCACTCATGAGCCTCTTCTCCCCTTTGGCTAGTTCTCCTATGTCACCTTATGTTGTGTCCACACCCAAATTTGAGTTGAAACCTCTCCCTGATTCACTCAAGTATGTGTTTCTAGGCTCTAAAGAGACCCTACCTGTTATTATATCTTCTCTTCTATCTTGTGATCAAGACTAAGAGTTGATTCATGTTTTGTCTGATCATAAGGGTGCTATTGGATGATCGGTTGCTGATTTGAAAGGGAATAGTCCCACAATTTGTACACACGGAATTCATTTAGAGGATGATGCTAAACCTGTTAGGCAAATACAATTAGACTGAAACCCTACATGAAAGAAGTTATCCAAAAAATGGTGGCAAAGCCTTTAGATGCAGGCATTATCTATCCTATTTCTAATAGTCAATGAGTTGGTCCAATTCAAGTAGTCCCCAAGAAATATAGCATAATTGTGGTTAAGCATAATGAAGGTGAACTAATTCCTACTAGACAAACCACGGGGTGGAGGGTGTGCATTGATTATAAAAAGTTGAATTCTGTAACTAGAAAGGACCATTTTTCCCTCCCATTCATTGATCAGATTTTGAAAAAATTAGCTGAACAAAGTTTTTATTGCTTTTTAGATGGGTATTCCAGTTACAACTAAATACCTATCTATCTTAAGGACCAAGATAAAACTACCTTTACATGCCCATCAGGTGCTTTTGCCTATCGGAGGATGCCTTTCGGGTTGTGTAATGCAACTTCCACATTTCAAAGATGCATGATGCCATATTTTCTGATTATATTGATAATTTTATGGAGGTGTTTATGAATTATTTCTCTATTTTTGGTTCTTCTTTTGATGTGTGTCTTGCTAATTTCTTCATGCATTAAAAAGATGTGAAGAAGTGAATCTAGTCTTGAGTCGGAAAAAGAGTCATTTTATGGTCCAAAAAAGGATTGTGTTGGGTCATAAAGTGTCCCAAAAAGGGATTGAGGTTGACAAAGCCAATGTTGATTTGATTTCTAATCTACCTGTGCCTTCTTCTGTGAAGCAAGTCAGATCTTTTCTTGGTCAGGCTGGTTTCTCTAGGAGCTTTATTAAGGATTTTAGTGAAATTTCTTGCTCACTTACTAATCTTCTTATGAAATATGCTCCTTTTGTGATTGATGAGTCTTATGCGAAAGCTTTCGAAAAGCTTCGATCTTTATTAGCATCAGCCCCTATTGTGCGGCCCCCTGATTTTTCTTTGTCATTTGAGATTATGTGTGATGCATCTGATTTTTTTCATTGGGGCTGTTTTGGGTCAAAGGGTGAATAGAATGCCTTATGTCATTTACTATGCTAGTAGAACTCTAATTGATACTCAAAAAAATTATTCTATGATTGAAAAAGATAAGAAAGGTTCTGAATATTCAGTTGCAAACCACTTGTCGAGGATCTTTACTTAGTGTACAGATGACTCAGTTGGATTTTCTGATGACTTTCCTAATGAACAACTATTTGCTATGTCACATGCCCCTCTTCCTTAGTTTGCTCACATTGCGAACTACCTTGCCACTGGGAAGATTCCTCCTTACTGATTCAAAAAAGAGAAAGATAGGTTCTGCTTATAGGTAAGACATTACTATTAGGAAGACCCTTACCTTTTCAAACATTGTCCTGACCAAGTGGCATGTATATGTATCCCCGAGAGTGAAATTCATAGTTTTCTCCCCCTTTGTCACTCTTATGCTTATGATGGTCACTTCGGAGGTCATAGGACGGCTACTAAAGTCCTACAAAGTGGGTTCTTTTGGCCCACTCTGTTTAGAGATGCTCACTGATTCTGTTTTGCTTATGAGCATTGTCAATGTACGTGTGCCCTGTCCCGTCGTGATATGATGCCCATTTCCCCCATCGTTTGGCTTTGTATACATATTAGTTGCTGTTGATTATGTGTCAAAGTAGGTGGAAGCTCAGGCTACTAGGACTAATGACTATAAGGTTGTGGTCAGGTTTGTGAAAGAGTGCATTTTCTGTATGGTACCTCTAGAGCTCTTATTAGTGATGGAGGTAGTCATTTTTATCATCGATCTTTTGAGGCTTTGCTTAGAAAGTATTCTATAACCCACAAAGTACCTACCCCTTATCATCCTCAGACTAATGGTCGAGTTGAGGTGTCTAATCATGAGATCAAGTCTATACTTGAGAAAATAGTTCGACCTGATAGGAAAGACTAGTCTTTAAGGTTGTATGATGCTCTTTGGGCCTATCAAACTGCTTATAAGACTCCCTTTGGGATGTCTCCTTATCGCCTTCTTTTTCATAAGGCTTGTCACGTGTTAGTTGAATTAGAACATTGTGCTTTTTAGGCTATTAAAGCTTTTAATTTTGATATGAAACAAGCGGGTTCTAACCGTAGGCTTCAATTGAATGAATTAGATGAATTGTGTAATGAAGCCTATGAGAATGCTAAGATTTATAAAGCTAAAACCAAAGCTTTTCATGATAAAATGATTTCTCATAAATCTTTTGAACCTAATGAGAAGGTTTAGCTTTCAACTCTAAGCTTAAGCTATTTTCTGGCAAGTTGAGATCTAGATGGGATAGTCCCTTTGTTGTCCAACAAGTGTTTCCCTCTGGGGTGGTCCAAATTTAGGATCTCCAAGATGGTCGAGTTCTCATGGTTAACAGTCAACATTTGAAACCTATTGTGACTCATGATATTGACCCTGGTTTGATTGAGTCCATTAATCTAGTAGACCCTGTCTATTATGATTAGTGGGTTGGACCTTATCTGGCTAAAGACATAAAACTTAGTGTTTGTTGGGAGGCAACCCAATCTTTTTAGGTGAGTTTGAGTCTTTTATTTTTGTTTTCTTTTTGGTGTGCTTGTGTTTTTGGGTGTGATTCTTCACTTGGTTTTTGGCTTTTGTGGTTGGTGGTGGTTATGAAGGTATTCTGGGAGTTTGATTGTTGGGCTTATATGGAAATGACTTCCTCATACTGTTAGGTGGTGTTGTTCTTTTCTCCATTTTCCACTTTCTTATTGTTTTCTACATTAAGAACAATGTAAGCTTCAGGTGTGGGGGAAGGCAAAATGAAAATTTTGAGGGAAATTAAACTTGAAAATTATGGGGTGAATTTGATTTTGGGAAGAGCTTGAACATTCTGATTATGCATGTTCTACTCTTATTATGTAGATTTGATTCATGTGACATATGCTCAATAGAGATTATTTCTAGCTTTGACTAGTTGAAGGCCCAAAAATTTTGCTGTGCTAATGTCACTATCTAGCCAATTTTGAGTTTGAGACGTAACCCCATTTACAATGTCATTATGAGTATTCGATAAGCATTGAGTTCTCCATTGACTTTCCAATTAATAATGAAAATAAATTGAATTAATCAAGTTCTGATTCTAGTACCAATGTTCAGGTTCTATATTTATCCATATCTTTAATCGCCTGAATATGTACTAAGTGCTTCTTTGAGTGTCATCTTTATCCATATCTTTATCCACTCAAGAAAGCATATGGAATCGAGTAACTTTTGAAAAAATTCAAAGCCTAAAAAAAATCAAGAAAAAGAGAATAATAAATTGATTTGGTATTGAGGATTTGATTTTAAAGATGCTCTTGTGATTTTTGTTATGTGGGGTGAAATTTTGTTCTTACGATGTACTATATGGTTTCGTTGTGTAGTTAATTTGCTTGAATCTTAGCCTATTGATTTAGTTGAAATTGGAAATCTTTGATAATGAGTTGTGGGTTGGTAGTGAATTGATGTATGTGATTTGGAGTGGGCATTTACAGCTGGATCACTTTATTTTCTTCCTTGATCTTATTCTTATTCTACTTGATAGTTTAAATGAATATATGCATTAATGTTATTCTTTACTCAAGGACTAGCAAAATTTTGGTGTGGAGGAGTTGATAATTCATATTTTATTTGAATTTTTATCCTTCATTTCACCTACTTTTAAGTCTTTAAAAAATATTTTTATGAGTAAATAATGCCTATTTTATATGATTTTTAGGTAGAAATAAAATATAGAAGAATTTGGACAGAATTGCTCAATTACTCGGATCTCATATATTTGTAGTGCCTAGAGTCCAAGCCCAAGAGACGAAGAAAAAGAGAGAACAAGGAAAAGAAGAGCTAGCTAGGCTGCAAGCTCCGTTTTGGCCCGATCTAAGCAGCCCAGCACCCGTGGCCCGGTCCAGCCCTTTCCCTCCTCTTCATTCAGCCTATCTCTGTCTCTTTCTCTACTGGGCCTATCTCAGCCTGTCCCTCAGCCCAAACTGAGGCCCGAACCTAGTGCCAGCCTATCTTCTTCTATCCTCTTTTCGTCTAGCCTACGCACGGCCCAAACTGAGGCCTAATCGCCAGGCACCCTTCTTTTCTCTTCCTCACTCCCTCCCTTCTCTTGGCCCGCGGCCCAGCTAGCCGAGTAGCTCATTACCTAGATCAACCCAGCTGCCTTGCTTAATTCTCCACGTGCACCAATTATTAACCCAATCAAGGCTAATTAATTAAATTAATCTTAGCTAAAGATTAGCCTTTTCTTATGCATCATAACAGCCAAAATATTAATTGAAATTAATTTTTGTTAATTCTGGGGCATCAAGAGAGGTTGATTCTCCATATAAAAAGAGGTTATGGGTTGAAGCATCCACACATCCATTCATTCATCCATTCACCCATTTAAGCATCCAAGCATTTTTCTATCTTCTATCTTCTATTTTTTTAGAGAGCAGAGAGTATTATGTAAGACAAAATCATTTATGTTGAGGGGTTGAAAAGAAAATAAGCTTGAAATTAGCTATTTTTCTCTTCTCTTCTCCTCTTATTTGTGACTTACATTTGAGAGTTTACACTTAATTTCATCATTTTGAGTAATTGAGTACAAAAGTTTGGGCATTGGAAGTAAAATATACTAACTTCAATGGTGTTTTTACTAACTACGGCTGGCTAAACTACTCATTTCTAGGACTAGGATGGATCCTCGATAATAATGTTGATTTTGCTAATTTTTTTTGGGATTATTCTTGTCTCTTTCATTGCATAATTTGAGTTTATACTTGAACTTAGCCTATTTATGCATCGAAGTACTGTTGTCAAATCATGTTGATTATAATAGTTTAATTTGCTATCTCAAATGAATATTAGATCTTGTAGGCTAATATGATGATTATGCAATTGTGTTTAAAATTATAATTGTTAAAATTGAATAATGTATACTAGAAATTAGATGAGTTATGCATAAAAAAAATGATTCATGCTAAACCACTAGATAAATAATCTCATTTGGTAATTATAATTATTTTTTATTATGGCCTAATGCCTGTAGCTTAGGTTGAATAAGAGACAAATTGAACCCCCATTTGAATTAGAAATCCAATATTTGCTCAATAGTAAAATCCAAAATCCTAGATCTCTCTTATTTGATTTCTCTCCACTTTTTTGGCTCATTTACTCTTCTTTTGTTCCGTTAATTCTTACTGATAATCAAACTCATCGATTAAACTATTCTTTATAATCAGAAAGGCTAAATTTAAAATCACTATTGTTTCTCGTGGGATCGACACCCCTACAGTCGCTAGATTACAATTAACCTTGTGCACTTGCACGTGAAAAGGGTTTTAAAACTAAACATAAAACCCACATGATAGTTTGCTCCCCTCGAGGGATTCGCCAAGGAGATCCTTTATCCCCATACATTTTTGCTTTATGTAGGGAGTGCCACTCTCGCACCATCCAAAATGAGGCGGAGTGCAAATGATGGGTACCTTTTAAACTTCGTTCCTTTCAGGCTTTACATCGATTTTATGCTGATGATGTCATCTTATTTAGATCAGCAACACTTGACAATTTAGGCAATATGGTAGGGACTATTAAGAAATTTGGGCAACTCCCTGACCTCAATATTAATGTATTCAAATCTCGATTCATTTTCCCCAAATCCCTGCATCATAGACTTTGTAGAATTCTCTTCAAGTTAGTCTGTATCCCTACTTCCATGACCTTTGGGAATTTCTTTAGTAACCCATAAACCAAAACCTAAGGACTATGAGGAACTTGTTCTCAAGTTTTCCAAATGTCTTGCTGGATGGCACAGTAGATTCATTAATTTTGCAGAACATGCAACCCTGGTCAAATATATTGTTTCTTCCTTACCTGTGTATCATATGCAAACAACTATGCTTCCCTCAAAAACTATCAAATCTATACAGCAAATAATGAGGATGTTCATTTGTAATAAACTTGGTAAGGAAAGGTATTATGCTCAAATTGGGTGGAAGACTATTTGTCTTCTCAAATAGAAAGGTGGGATTGGGATAAAGAATTTGGCCCAATAGAATAAAGCTTTTTCAATGAAAACCCTTTTGGGTCTGCTATCAAAGGGAAACCTTCCTTGGGTCCATTTCATTTGTGCTAAGTATCTTTTTAATACT
>JAKOGI010000772.1:132500-180000 GCA_029747015.1 Carnegiea gigantea | reverse complement strand
GGACTTGGGCCTTGACTTAGGCTTGGGCTGCGACTTGGGAGCCTCTTAGGCTTTGACAGAGCCTTGACTTGAAAGTCATTAAGGCTTGGGTCGGGACTTGTCTTGGAAGTCATCTCATGCGTTGACTGGGCCCTGACCTGGAAGTCGTTTGAGCTTGGGTCATGATTTAAGCTTTAACTTGAACTTTGACTTTGAAGTGTCTTGGACTCTAACTTGGAAGTCGTTTGGCTTCGACCGGACCTTGACTTGGATGTCGCTTGGACTTTGACTTGGAATTCCTTTGGCTCTAATTAAATTAATTAAAAGAGTTGGCCCAAATAATTAATTTAATTTTATATCTTGCTACGGCACATATAAATGTTTAGTGCCTACAACATGCTTCTACAAATTTTATAAATTTATATATTTCTCATAGTCACAAATATTTAGGAAGTGGGTGTTAGTTACCAGAGTTAGGTTCCAGTTTCACCTATGTAAACCTTTGCTCCTCACTTTACACCAAAAAAATAAATTTTTAGGATTTTCACATGTTTCATGACATTATTCTAATCTCTGCATATTACTAATTTAACAAAACTAATGAAATTAATAGAACTTTAAAGAAGAAAGAAGAAAAAGGGATCTATATGCTATAGTTGGATAGTTAATCTCTCTCTTCTACGGGTGGACAGTAGACTGGGTTGGGTCGGGTTTGGACCGGTCTGTTTCCAAAGTGAATCGGGTCAAATCATGGTTGGCCCATTAATTATTTGGGCAGGGCCGAGCCTTTTCTGTAAATAAATGGGTTAATTGGGTCGGGTCGGCCCAACCCGCTTTTGGTCAGGTTTAAAATGGAACAAATTTATACAAGGAAACTGTGTATAATAATTATATTGTATATAAAGTATTGGTAATAAGTTTAACAAATTGTAAAAGGTAAACTAATGTGTGAATTAGGTTGAAAAAATGATGTGTCACTAAACGGGCTGATAATGGGCAGACCGATCCACACCGTTAGTATGCTTTAATGGGTCAGGCCGCTATTAGCTCATTCCATTATTGACCCGATCTTTTATTGGTCCTATTTTAGATAGGTCAATCTACTTGACCCAATAGGTACCAAGTCCGTTGTCCACCCCTACTTTCTTCCCATTGGTGATTTGGTTTAGACCATACCTGCATAAACCATTTGAACTGCTTCAGTAGAAAATCAAGGTAAGTTGCAGGGGTCTGACTTTGCAGAGATGGCGGCGTTATCCCGAAGACGCCAACGACGTCGTTCGTGCCTGCACTAACTATGAAAACCCCCTTGTTTATGATATATCTTGTTCTCTTCCTCCCTATTTTTTTCTCAAGTCTTGTCTTGTATTGCCGAAAGTACTCCAATTGCTTGGCCAGATCCATTACCCCCTACAGTCACAAAGTGGCCTGTTAGCAGTACTTTACAAACTGAAGAACACAAGACGGAATAATTAACCAATAAGTCCTGTATGGAAGTGTTTTATCTAAGTAATTACGATATGAATATTTTGATGATTTTATTAATCAATATAGAGGCAAATAATAGCTCATGAATATTTTGAAGATGATTTTTTACTATGGAAGTGAATAATAATTCATTTGTAGTTGACATTAGTGAGAGTATTCCTCACTAGTCATTCCAAAGAAATAGGTCATTGAAAATTGATTTATTAGTCACCCAAGTATGAAAGCATCTTCTTTTCCTTGGTAAATAAGTATTTACTAGCTTTTTTTTATCCTTCCCAATCTTTGCTATTCCTTCCTACTCCTCTCAAGAAATCTCATCCTTTTCAATCCTTCCCAGTCATTTTCATTCATTCTCAATATTCTTTTCCATTCATGCTCACTTCTCAACAACAAAATTTTCCCAACTCTTGCCAATCGTTCTCAATTGTTCTACCTCCTCCCCAATCATTCCCTTCTTCCAATCTTATTAACCAATGAAAAGAATAGGTCTTAAATGTTTAAAAAGATGGAAAATGGGACGAGTTTAGGTCGACCCATTCAATGAACGAATCTATTTCGTATTGACTTTGAAACTAGCTTAGATTTGCATAAATTGAAAAATAATATGTTTTCACACTAAACAATCAAATTGTGTCTACTCATCGATTTAGTTTAGGTCGAATCGTGTCGTGTTATCATATGAAGTCAAACTTTTCCAACTCTAATCAATGTGGCCTTTTATGTTTGACAATTTTACTCAAGAATACACAATAATTGAATTGTCAAAATTTCAAACCAAAAGGGAAAAAAGTCATTAAAGTATCAGGTTTACATATCAATTATTTTTCCCCACTGTTAATGGCATATTCGTAATTCATTTTCCTTAGTTAATAAGAACATTTTAATGTTGAGGTTGTAACTATCAGGATATATCTGGTATACAATATATCTTATATAGGACGCTCTAACAGCTCTATCCTTAAAATTATGGCTTTTTGTATTTTTGGTTAAATTCTTGTGTGATCCAACCTCCTTTACTTGTCAAAAACATTCAGCGCAATTGGCATCATGCTTAGGCGTCGTTGATGCTAGTTGGGTTTGAGTTTTGGTCCCACCTAAGGGCCGGTTGTTTTTGTAGGGAAATTGAAGGTGTGGGATGGGAAGAAACAGAATATAGTAGGATGGAGTAGAACAGAATGAGAAGGAGTAGTTTTTTTTTCCCCCTTGTAGGAGTAGGAGGGAATGGAATAGAGTTGGAAGGAATAAAATGGAATGAAAGAAAGATAGGATTATTAATATTAAGGTGTAGGATGGAGTGAGATGAAGTGAAAATGAGTGGAATGGAATGGGAAGTAGTGATATTTACCTTTGCGAAGTGAAAAAAAAAAAAGTAGCAAGAAGTGGAAAGATGTGAGAAAAATGGGAAGGAGTGGGAGCCAATAATTTACCCATGCACAGAACATAGCATAACATGGTCATTGTGGATATGGTTAACCTCAGTGCCCCAGGACCCCTTATGGGACTCATTGCCCCAGGACCGCTTATGGGACTCTACTAATCTATGAAACTGTTGCTAAATAGGGACCTAGTAATATGGTCGGCTTAGACCACGTACAGCGCCAGGCCTACAGGCCGAAATTTTGGGTTTGCATGCTTGCTTGCCACGCAGTAGGAAGCCTAGCGCATGCGGCTCATAGAGGGCCTCGTAGACGCGGTGGCCCGCGATGATTTTTAGTATCGTTTTGTAGGTCAAAACGACATCACTTGACATTGTTGATCCTCCTTTTTTTTTTTTTTTAACCGTCCACCTGATTTTAAAAAAAAGGAAAAAGGTTGCTACCTCCTGGGAAGAAAAAGTAGACGTTTGCAACAGCTAGTTTGCGGCATTTTTTTCTTTTATTTTCTTTGAATTGATTTATATTTGATATAAATAGCTCCCATTGTTTACAAATTTAACACACAAAAATCTCAATCTCTCTCTAACAAAATTGTGAGGAAGTTGGCTATATTTCTGAGTAGTTTCATCCAAAAAGTGAAGAAATTAAGTGAGTATTTCTAATTTATATTCAATTAAATACTTACTTTTGTCATTTTAAATTTTGTAATTACATTTCTAATATTTTGTTTTTTTTTTTGGGTAGAAAAGTTGGAGGTGCTCTCAACCAAGAAAGAAGTGAAGGGAAGTGCAGAAAATTGTAAGTATGAAAGTTTTCTAAAATATTAAGAAATTTTGTTTTGTGTTAGTTTATATGTTAGTAACTAAAATAATTGATACCCTTAAATGTGTTTGGTCATGTTAGTGAAGTATAATTATGTGTTCACATGTTAAGTTTACTATGATTTCTTAAATTGTTAAATGTTGGCATGTTATTGAAGTCAATATGATTTGACTATTTTTAAGTCTTGGCATTAGTAAGTCGAAATGCTTCGTAAATTGAAAAAAAATAAAACAAAATAATAGAATTGGAATGTTCACATGTTTGTATGAACAATTTTTAAATTGTTGGAAAACTATGTTATGTGGTAGTATATATGTTAGTATCTAAAATAATTAATATGATTAAATTTAAATATATTTGGCATATTAGTTAAATTTAATTATATTTCACATGTTAGATTACATGTATGTAATGTTAGTGACATGATTATGTGACATGATTAGTTAAATTTGTAAATTTTGACATCTTATTGAAATTAATAGTAACTTGGTTTTTAAAGTTTTGGCATGTTAGTCAAAATAATTTAGTTTATTAAGATTTGGAATGATAGTTAAATGTTTTGAAATACTTTATAAATTAAGACAAAAGCAGAAATCTCTTTTCGCAATTATTACATATGTAGTTAGCAATTATGGTTAAATTTTAAATTAAAATATGATTTGGCATGTTAGTAAATATGACATGATTACATGATTGTATGAAATATGTTTAGGAACGCTAGCAAAATTAGTATTGAACAATATGACAATATGTATAAAATATGGCATAGTTATATGTTAATATGAATTTCATAACTAAAATGAATATGACTTGATTCATAAAATTCAAATAGTAAAATTATTTAGCAATTTAATATGTAGAGGTAAAGTTTTCAATCATGGTACTAAAAATAATTTAGTTTGTTAAGTTTTGGCATGTTAGTAAAATTCTAGTAGTAAAATTAAAATCAATATGATATGGAATCATGAAATATGTTAACATGTTTAATATAGTTTTTTATAACTTCATACAATTTAATATATTAATAAGTTTTGTAATCTCTTCACGAAAAATTAATTAACAATATATTAATACGATTAATTATATGTTTGTAGGTCTTAATTGTACCTCGAACATGGATTCTAACACCCCCCATCATTTACTAGCTTACTTAAGAAGACGATTCCTCCTAAATTGGAGGGATTTGTACTAGGCGGATCACTCCAACTAATCCCCACACATCTCACCCCCATATCCCTCGCTGTTAGGCGATAAATTATTGCATTTCACATGCCTTTTTGCTTGATTTTAGCTCATGCAATAATCTAATCTTTAGGATTTTTCTTGTTTTATTAAGTAATCTTTAGGATTTTTACTTGTTTTATTTATTTTTGTAGGTAATAAGTTCAATCGGGCAAGTGCCGCAAAAAGGAGCGAAAAAAGGGTCAAAAACGAACGAAAAAGTGCGCGCGGGCAGAAAAACGGCATGGCCATGCCACCACTGCCAGAGAAGTGGCACAGGTACCCCGTGCCAGTGGCACGGCCGTGCCACCTATCCAGTTTCGGCCTGTTTCGACTTCTATTTAAGGGGCTTGCTTTGTGATTTTTAGGGGAGTCGCTCGGTGGTTCTTCCAGGCGATTTTAGGGTAGTTTAGTTTAGGTTTTAGCGAATAAAAGCTCCATTGAGGGAGATTAGTTTAGGATTGAAGATTGTATTCTTGGATTCAACCTTTGGATTTCAAGTTCCTTCATCAATTCAAGACTAAGTCTTCTCCTCTTTTATCTCTCTAGTTTTTATGTTCTTATTATTTATGTTTTGTTGGTTTTAATTCTTGCATTTGTTTTGTTTGATTTATATGTTTAATTTCATTGTTAATTTATGTTGTTTAGTTGTTTAATTCGTTTTATTTCATTCCCTTCGTTTTGTTCTTCAAGTTTATGTTCTTGTTGGTTAGTTTAGGTTTTCATGCGTTTTTCATGTTTTGTTGATAGATTGTATTGGCTTGGATTGTGATTAGCCTCTTGATGGCTAATTGATCTTGTACTAGGCCTAATCATACCCAATCTATGCCTAGAACATAGAGTTTTCCTTCATGCCCGCCAAGTGTTCGATGAAATGCCTGAGAGGGTTTTCATCCATATTTTTGGGCAATTGACTTATGCTGAGAGGTGAGGTCAATTTGTTAGTGTGGGAGAAGGAATGGCCGAATTCGGGACACGAAAGTAATATCCAAATCGAGCTAGGTCCGGGGTTGCTAGTTTTGTGGTCTAATTCGCCTAACCCCACGAAAATAGGTGGTTACACGAGTTAGACTAGCTCATGACCCTTGAGAGAGGGCTTGGGTGGTCTTTGATGGTGCAACCGACCATCTCTTGTTCATAGTGTAGTTCGGGTAGGTTAGGACTCGTCTTGGTTAGTTGGTTCATCCATTGGTAAAATCACAACTCCAAGTCACTTGTTTCTGTGTTTGTAGCTTTCCCTTTCGATCTCGCTTAGCTCGATACGTTTTAGCTAGCTCTGGTAGTTGGAAACACAATTTCCTGCGGACGACACCCCAAGTACTCAACGATACACCTTGCACTTGGGGTTTACAAATATTAAAACCCTGTTTTTCCTACAACAAGTTTTTAGCACCGTTGCCGGGGAATTGGCGCTTTCCAATATTAGAGCTTACTTAGGCATTCGAGACTAGGCTTTTATTTCGGAAAAAAAAAATTAAAAAAAAAATTCCAATGGCAATTTTCCATTTTCCCCAATGTGAGTAAGAATTATTTTACCGTTATTGGGATCGTTTACATGCTTATCTTGCTCAATGTGCTTCTTGTGGATGTTTATATGGGAATGGGAAATATTACATGTTATTGATGAGGGTGTGAATTGTGAGACCCGTGCTCTTTTGGAGCATTGGGATTTCTGTGCTCGAAATATTGATGAAGCTTGGGAATTACTTGAGTGGTTGGCTAGGGATACTTATGAATTTGAAACTAGTCAATTTACTTCATCCACCCCATCCCCCTGCATTCCTAATTATACACCTCTTGCATGTGAGATCTGCCATTGTTCTGACCATGACAGTGTTTCTTGTCCCTATCGTATTTCTACTGATGGTTTTGCTAGAATTTCTAGTATGATAGAGGCCATGAACAAGCAACAAGTTGAGTTTGCTGAGTTTGTTAATAAACTACGGGAGTATGACCTATCACCCGAGACTGACCCTAGTTCTAGTGCTCCTAGACTTGATGTCAATCTGTGTGATGATGGTGCGTCTTTCCCTCCTCTAGAATCCGGACTAGAGGACGTGCTTGACCCTCCTCTGCCTACTCTACCTCTTGTTGCTCCATCCCTATCTAGCACCTTTAAGGACAACACTATGACCTATCCTGATCCACCTTTTCCTTTAGCTCAGTCGACAGAGTTTGAGGTAGGTGCGACATTTTGTGTTGGTGCTAGTATCGATAGGGATGATTTCTGTCTTGAGTCAGACGGTACTTGTAGTGAGGTGCAGGATCTCGACGAGATTCTCGAGGGGAAGTCCTGTGTGGATGCTGTGGTTGCAGTTTCATCTAGTCCTGATCTTACTGACCATGTATCCCTCAACCCCCTTGACTTTTCTCATGCTTCTTCATGTTCACTACCCTCCCCTTCCCCTCAGTATTATGACCTCTCACCGATCGATTCTCTTGCGGTGCTCGAGGGGAATGTGGTTGACTGTTATGAGCCTCTGGGTACTTTTAGAGGGTCTGACCCCCTCCTTGATCCTTATCGTCTGTACCCAGAGGGCATGCCTTGAGAAATCGCGTTGACTATTGCATTTGATTATTCTGCTGATTTCTCACAGGTATTTGGTGAGTTTAAGAGGGCACTAACTTTGTTTGCTCCATCTTTACCAGTGTTCTCTTACTCACATCATTCTGAGCTGTATGCAATAATGCATGATAAGCTCTTACGAGCTTTGACTGCATCCGAGCTGATGACTCGCATCTTGAGCGGCAAGGAGTGGCTGATGCTCCTTAAGTCGTCATGGCATAGTTCGGGTACATTCAGTACCCGACCTGGTATACTCGTTCTCACTCTTCTCTTCCCCCCTTCTTTTTATTTTTCTTTTCTTTCTTTTTGTTTTTGTTTAGTTGTGAATATTAGGATTGTGTTTTTGTTGGTGATCATCTTGTGGTGAAATTTGGATGTTGTTGAGCCGTTGTTGGCGATGATCACCATTTTTGTATTTTTGTGGATTTTTATTATGTTGTGATTGGTGGTGTTATTGAATTGGTCTATATTTATTTTTGGTGGTGTTAGTTTGTATTTATGTGTGATCGTGTTGTTGTTTTGGGTGAGATTGCGTTTTTGGGAGAGTGTGTTTGTCGATTTTGTATGCTTAGTGTTTGATTTTGTTTTCTTTATTTTTGTGTGTTGGTGATGACTCACGGCTCCCAATGAGGACATTGTGAGATTTAGGTGTGGGGTGGGGTCATCTCCCCTTTTCTTTTTATTTTTGTGAAAATTTTTCAATTTTTGTGTAAATTTTTCAATTTTTCTCCTTTTTGTATAAATTTTTCTTTTCCTTTTGAATTTAGGGGAGTTTTGCACTATTTGGATCAGCCTTGATCTCCGGTGCCTTGACTATTAGCTCGTATATAAGTATAATGTGCATGATAGATGTTCATCCCCAATCAATTGCTTTAGGCCTCAGTTCTAACCCCAACAGTCCATTGTAATTTTGCAATCCAGTCATGATTTATGTATTATCATCATCCTACATTCTTAGTCTTTCATGATTAACTCTCCCACTTGTCTACTGTACAGTTCCCTTTATATGTGCTGGCACCCCCTTTTCCAAAACAAAAGCAAAAATAAACAGATTCAAGCGCTACTGGGTGTATCCCTTTGAGGCATGGCAAGAGTTTGTAATGAAAAAAATAATGGGAAGAAAAAAAAGTGGGGAAGACAAGAGTTGGAAATGACAAGTACCCCTTTGAGGCATGCGCTACTGGATGTTACCCTTTGAGGCAGTACTGCTACTAGGGAAGCTTGCTTTCTATGCTAACCATTCAAAAAGGTAGCTTGTGTCAGCTGCGTGGGGTTGAGTTTGATTTTGGTAGGCTTAGTTTTAGGGTGATGATACACTTGCACACAAGGCACCAGGATGGATTCAATGTTCTCATGCGTCGTGGGGTGAAAAGCTGATGTCTGAATGCCATTTTTTGGGATAATGTGTCCTGAAATGCATATAATACTTGTGCACAGACTGATACTTAAGTCACTAAGGGGTTTTGGTTGATCCGAACGTGTACAGTTCTCCCTAATGTATATATTCTGTTTTGTCATTTTCGTTTTTTGATTTTTGTTTCTCTTTTCTTTGTTTTTTCTTTTTAAGATTTTGTGGGTATATCTTCCGTAAATCCTCACGAGACCTTACTCGTCCACTTGGGGTGACCAAGGGGTTTAAAGGGCATGTTGCATATGCTAAATGCAACCGTGATTCCTACGAAAGTAAGTTAGCTATTTAGTTTAGTTTTCTCTTTGTTTTGCTTGAGGAGGAGCAAAAGATAGGTGTGGGGGTATTTGTTAGGCAATAAATTATCGCATTTTACATGCCTTTTTGCCTGATTTTAGCTCATGTAATATTCTAATCTTTAGGATTTTTCTTGTTTTAGTAAGTAATCTTTAGCATTTTTACTTGTTTTATTTATTTTTGTAGGTAATAAGTTCAATCGGGCAAGTGCCGCAAAAAGGAGTGAAGAAAGGGTCAACAATGAACGAAAAAGTGCGCGCGGGTAGAAAAACGGCATGGCCATGCCACCACTGCCAGAGAAGTGGCACGGGTACCCCGTGCCAGTGGCACGGCCGTGCCACCTATCCAGTTTCGGCCTGTTTCGACTTCTATTTAAGGGGCTTGCTTTGTGATTTTTAGGGGGGTCGCTCGGTGGTTCTTCCAGGTGATTTTTAGGGTAGTTTAGTTTAGGTTTTAGCGAATAAAAGCTCCATTGAGGGAGATTAGTTTAGGATTGAAGATTGTATTCTTGGATTCAACCTTTGGATTTCAAGTTCCTTCATCAATTCAAGACTAAGTTTTCTCCTCTTTTATCTCTCTAGTTTTTATGTTCTTGTTATTTATGTTTTGTTGTTTTTAATTCTTGTATTTGTTTTGTTTGATTTATATGTTTAATTTCATTGTTAATTTATGTTGTTTCGTTGTTTAAATTTGTTTTATTTCATTCCCTTCGTTTTGTTCTTTAAGTTTATGTTCTTGTTGGTTAGTTTAGGTTTTCATGCGTTTTTCATGTTTTGTTGGTAGATTGTATTGGCTTGGATTGTGATTAGCCTCTTGATGGCTAATTGATCTTGTACTAGGCCTAACCATACTCAATCTACGCGTAGAACTTAGAGTTTTCCTTCATGCCCACCAAGTGTTTGATGAAATGCCTGAGAGGATTTTCATCCATATTTTTAGGCGATTGACTTATGCTGAGAGGTGAGGTTAATTTGTTAGTGTGGGAGAAGGAATGGCCGAATTCGGGATGCGAAAATAGTATCTGAATCGAGTTAGGTCCGGGGTTGCTAGTTTTGTGGTCTAATTCGCCTAACCCCACGAAAGTAGGTGGTTACACGAGTTAGACTAGCCCATGACCCTTGAGAGAGGGCTTGGGTGGTCTTTGATGGTGCAACCGACCATCTCTTGTTCATAGTGTGTTTCGGGTAGGTTAGGACTCGTCTTGGTTAGTTGGTTCATCCATTGGTAAAATCACAACTCCAAGTCACTTGTTTCTGTGTTTGTAGCGTAGTTCAGTTTTCTCTCTTTCCCTTTCGATCTCGCCTAGCTCGATACGTTTTAGCTAGCTCTGGTAGTGGGAAACACAATTCCCTGCGAACAACACCCCAAGTACTCAACGATACACCTTGCACTTGAGGTTTACAAATATTAAAACTCTGTTTTTCCTACAACACTCGCCAAACTGCCGCCATCAACTGCACCAACATATTACCCACTACAACCAAACCCGAGGAATCCAAGTCATGGCTCAAGTCAAAATCTCCATAACTATCCTCCACCTTATTACCCCACGACATAATGATCTAGCAATGAGTACCCATATTACCCTCTGTACTGTCTTCCACCAACTCCTAACCCAAATTACTATTTGGGAGGGGGGCAACTCTACACCCTCATCTACACCAACAGGATCAATGGCTAGCTTAAGGAATTCTAGGGTAGATATTAACCTGAGTACTAATGAGGGAGATGCGGAGGAAGTAGTGGGAGGTGTAGTTATCAGTGCAAAAAAGTAGACTGTTGAAGAGGATTAACAACTAATACATGCTTGGAATAACATAGGTATGGACGCCGTTGTCGGGGCTGAGAAGAAGAAATCTAGCTTCTAGGCTCGGGATGACCTCCAGTTTCAATGACCACTGCCCACGAGGAGCCTCAACACGTACTTGGAATGCACTCAATGGCCAATGGAGCCGGTCCTCCCCACTCGTCAGTAAATGGCCAGGTATTATCTTGGAAGTGGAGCGAACTAATCAAAGTGGGTCGAACGAGACAATGATTATGGACGCATCGCACAGGTTGTACAAAGAACGTATGGGAAAAAGTTTGACTTAAAGCATTGGTATGAGATGCATAAGAATCAACCCAAATGGAAGACGACACATAATCCACCTAACTCGGGGTCAAGATGGTCCAAAAAGTCTAATCCTGACACCGAAGAGGTAAGAGACGAAGGTATGGGTGGGAGTGAAAGACCCAAGGGGAGGAAAGCTGTGAAGAGAAGGCTCAAAAAAAAGGCTAACAACACTGTTGTTGATTTAGTCACTACTCAGTTAAAGGAGTTGAAGAGTAGCAACTGTGATATAAGTAAGATGTTTCAAGATTTGGTCACTGCAACAAATGAAGAAAAGGCTTTTAAGATGATGCTGAGGGAACAAAAGCTAAGGGTCCGTAAGGATAAAATAATTGTGACGGACACCTTAATGATGGCTCTTAAATATGTTGTTTACTATGAGCAAAGGAAAGCAGAAATCAGACGAAGGAGATTAGGACATTCATCATCAACTTAGTAATATGTCTCCGCTCCTCCTCATTATATCATAGATTACAAGAACTACGTAGCTCATGTCACAATTGTAAGATCTTACTATGTAACTTTGATTTATCATGTGACATCTTAGACATGAGTTGGTGTAGTCATGTTTTGATATGGAGTTATAAAAATTGGCATGCCTATTGTTCAATCAAATGATTACTCTTCAATATATTAATGTTTAATTATTATTACATTACACATGCCATTTGTAATGAATAATTTTAATGTTGAAAAGCTGCTCGTTGAGAAAGAATCATCATCTTCATCTTCATCGCTAATGATACTATGTTGCCCATTATGGAGGTTTTACTCCATTGTCAGCAACAAGGGCAAAAACAAATGATGTTCCTTCTACAACTTATGCAAGCAGCAAAAAAGCTAACACCTTTGGCATCTAGGCCTTGGATGAGGAAGAGATGTATTAAGAGAGATCATTTTCGTCATATATTTAGAATGCAGAGGCACTTATTTCTCCCCATTGTCGAGGCACATAGAAATCATTTAGAGTACTATCAGATGAGGTATGATGCGACTAGAAAGCGTTGGTTGATGTCATTAACCAAGTGTACCGTATTCATGCAAATACTTGCCTATGGTATAGCGACCGATTGTGTTGATAAGTATTTGAAGATTGGTGCAAGCATTATACTAGAATGCATAAAGAAGTTTGCCTTAGGCAACGTTGAGGTATTCGGGGAGGAGTACTTGAGAAAACGAATCAACCTGACGTTGATCACTTATTGTAAGTTGCTGAAGCTCGTAATTTTTCTAGTATGTTGGGAAGCATCGATTGCATGCATGGAAGTGGAATAATAGTCTACCGAGTTAGAAGACCTCATTTCAAAAGAAACGTTATAAGGTGTCAACTATCATCCTTGAAACTATTACATCATACGACCTTTAGATATAGCATGCTTTCTTCTTTTTGCTTGGAAGTCTCAATGACATAAACATCCTTAACCACTCATCGGTTTTTTCAAGAGTTGTATGAGGATCGGGCTCCTAAATGTGAGTATGTAGTTAGTGACCATGAGTACAAGATAGGATATTATCTTTCGGATGAAATTTATCTGAAATAGACGATATTTGTTAAAACTATCCCACTTTCCCAAGGGCCGAAAGAAAAACTTTTCGCAGAATGTCAAGAGTAAGTTAGGAAGGACGTTGAGCGAGCCCTTGATGTGTCACAAGTTTGATATGTTATTGTACGGGGCCCCGCTTGTCTTATGGATGAAACAGAAATCAGTTTTATAATGAGAGCATGTATGATACTCTATAATATGATTATTGAGGATGAGCAGGATAACTATGAGCTTCTATTTGACTACTATGTTGTCGAGGGTACTACCCTAGAGCCAATTGTTAACCATGGCCCATTCATGCTATGAGACGTACTTTCAAAGATCAAAAGAAGTTCGCAACCCTGACACACATGCAACTCTCCAAGCGGACTTGATTGAGGAAATATGGAAGAGAAATTCGCGACAGCGGCAGAAATGATAGTTGAATGATCTTCATATTGTAATTTTTTAAGGTGTTGAACTATTGTAAATTTGTTTTGGTTGAATCTTAATAAATGTATCTTTATTTATTATCGAACTCTTGTAATTTTTATATTCAAGCATGTGTGAATTTTTTTAAAATTCAAACTCTTTTGTTATTTTTTTAACAAAAAAATTGTGAGCCTTAAATTAGTTGTGCTATCAAATTATTATGTGTAAATTATTTTTCACAAAAATAATAAAGTCAAATAACAACGTAAAATATAAAAACTAAACTAATTAAATATAGTTAGGTGTGGGGTCCATACATATTGTTTTATTTGGTGAGTCAAAGTGGAGAGTTTTACATTGGAGAGGAGGCACGTGAACCACAAAGTTGGCACAAAAGCTGATATAGCAATGTAGGCCCGTACTGATAAGTCAAAAAAGAGGCTCACCATTGCACATGCTCTTATGTACTAAAAAATTCATCTTCTATTTAATTCTTATGACTTAAAATTATTAGAACAATCTCCCCTAAAAGATTTTATGCGTAGCACATGCTAATAAAAAAAATTCTCTTGAGTGGGGCCAGGGAGTTAAGAGTAAGATACAGTACGTACAACTCTTTGAGCTGTCATAGGATCATAACCCGCACCGGCAGAGGCGAAGCTAACACCCGTCATTAAATCGCCCACGGTTAGATTTGGGTCTAAGTATGCCGGAATTGATTGTTTGATCCCTGCATACGAAGCTGCGTGCAATAGATGTACACACAAAATTAGCACCATATATACTCTTAATACCTTTGGATTCACCAGCTTGGCCTGTACCTGTCTCAAATGCCCTGCTTGTTCCACAGTTAAAATAAGGCATATAGGCTTCGATTTGGAGTAAAGGAAAGTCACAAGTGGCAAGTCAATTCCAATATGATAGTGTTAGGAGGAACGTCACAAAATTTGGTGTAAGTAAACCATCAAAGGATGGTTTAGTGGGAAATCTCCCACATTTTGACACAGAGGTGTGTTTTCGAATTTCACTAGAGTTACAGGAATTTTTCTTATCCTTGTTCCCCCTTCACTTTTCTATGACTCCCCTTACCTATGGATTTTCCATCAGACATGGTCCCTAAGTGAGATTGTTTATCAATCCAAAAAACAAAAATGCTTTTATAAGTCACATAAGCATGTATAGATTAGAACTTTAAAGTTCCCATATAACAAATAAACATGGTAAAAAAATATCATGTTGCTTATGGGAGCAGGCACTCTCATGATTGTAATATAAGTTGCCATGGCCAATTAACTCTATCATACAATAAAATTTGCATTTCTCCTTTTAAACCTAGGGATGATTTTTGAGAAATCAGGTAAGTACATCGTTCAAAAATTGGGTTGTTAACTAATACAATATTACTTAAGTGGTTTGGGGGCTTGAGCCTTGTTTTCATTAAGCAAGATCTTGGGTTTTAAGCCACGCTAATAGACAACAAAAAGAATAAAAACAATTATGTTGGAAGAGCTGTATATATCCAATTATGAGTAAGAAATAGCTCAATTTTAGTAAAATAGAGAATTAAATATCAAAAATAATAGGGATATTGGGCGATAATATACTATATTTTAGGGGTATTGGACAATAATACTCCAAACGTTGGACTTGGACATCCGTGCAACACACTATGGTCCTATTTACTGTGTTTATACCAAGAACGATTTTGAATGTGTTTTTAGTTGGTGATGTAAGTACATATTCAACATATTTTATTGCATACACTTGGAAATTATTGAATTTTAGATATATGCAATTGTAAACCATTGTGAAATTGTTGCATTATATTGATAAAAACACATCCTAACTTTGTCTTGGTATATAAACAATAAATAGGTCAATAATATGGTGCATCGACATCTAAATTTAAAGTTTGAAGTATTATTGTCTAACATTCCCAAAGTATAGTATATCATCATCTAATATTTCAAAGTAATAATAAAATTGCTGGGTCAATAGACTATTTAACCACTTATTCGATGGGCCAGGCAGTATAGTACAGCTATCTAAAATAATGCTGCTTCAACTGTGCTGCTCTAGATAGGATGACTGCTCCGAATAAATCTAGGAATTAGAGGGAGTTCCTCAAAACTTTTTAACTATGACTGCGATTAAACTAAGTCAACTGGGCAAGGCATTGGCTTTGACAAAAGTTAAAGTTCAGCCACGCTTGACTTAAATCGACGCTATGCTGGGCCCAAGTCCGGTGATAATATTATAATGCCTAGAGATTAGACATGTCAATTTGGACAGGCGCATTAAATATAGATGGGATATATTTGAATTCGGATAAAATACAAGTCGAGTGTATTTCGAATTCAGGTAAAATACAGGCAATTGTATTTCGGTTTTGCGGGTTTCAGGTTGACCCATCGGATTTAGAGCACCTTTTTATTAATTATTTTTTTTTTCCAAAATTAAAAATCGGACATATTTATTTCTAAAAATTGTCAGTATTTAATGAAAAAAAACATGGTAGTTGTAATTTTTTCAAAGAATATTAAAAATGTTCAAACTTTTAATTATGATGTATAAATGTCAAGTATGAATGGGCAAAGACTTGGGTAACCTTTGGATTGCACAGGTCAGTCCGTACATTAAAATATAGTCAATAATGGGTCTGATCAGTAATGAATTTGCCATCTAGAGCAACTTAAGTGGTTGGAACAGTACACCTGTTAATAACCTATTTAATAATTCGATTTTTGTAACCAACCAATCATTACCTAATTAGATATACTTTATTAAGAGGCCGACTGTAATACGAGCATGCCGGCCTAGCTATTTCCTACCACTAGCATTGCAGTTAAAAGCCAATTAGAATGAAAATCAAACAAAAGGGAATTAGAAAAGTACAAGGTATCATGTCTTAGTTATAACATCAAAAATTTAGATTTTTACAAAATAATTTACCCAAAAAACTATTGGATGCATTCATTTTACTTAAAATATAATGGTATGACTTACAGTTTTTAAGTATTTGGCTTATTTTGTTTGATTTTCTTAAAAGTAGATTGTTACTTCACATCATTTTATATCCGCTTTTTAATTTGAAGTTGTCCAATTTATAAGTTATGTAGGATGTTATTTTATGACAACTAATTTGGAAAACCAAAGGTGTTATTGTTTAATTTATGAGGAAATGCGATAGTTATATGTATTTCTTTCTAAACAATTTGATATAATGAATAACCATTATCGCTAAGAGAATAAATAAAAGATAATTAAAGAACAAGAATATAATGTTCAGGTCAAGTGGTCGAATTCGAATTCGGATCAAGTTTACGAGTCGGGTCAATTTCTCTCAGGTCTACTAGAGATGTAATCGCGATCTAGTGAAATAGTGGTCTGCATGTTTGATGACCATTGTACTAGTACACTAATAATTGATAAACATTTACTTCTTATTGTGATAAGCATTTATTTAAATAACTCTAGAATATTTCTTTTAGGGGTGAAAAATTATTTCATATATAATGAGTGCTCAATATATGTATTGATAAGCTTTTATTCATTCTCATGTTACTGGCATACTAATAAACATTTACTCCAACAATATTTGTTTAGTGATGAAAATCACATCATGTGTAATGAGCATTTGACATGAGTATTAATAAGTATTTAATTCAACTCATGGTGAACTTAAGTTATGATGTATTGTTTTTCCACGTGATATAATATCTTCACTTAAAATTACTATATCATATGTACTTATAAATATCTACTCCGTATCATGTAGGACATTGTTTAAACAAATCTACAATAATCATTTCTAATGATGAGCAATCACTTTAAATAGTAGTAAGCACTCAATATATGTACTATTAGCATTTAGTCATTGTCATGCAAGATATCTTTTACGTCAACGAACAAGCACAATCCATTATGAAATAGTCATCAAACAAAACTAATTGATGCTACAACATATAATAGTTTAATATATGCTATGGTAAAGTGAGCCCACCAAACGTTTTTGTACTGCCCATGGTAAGCGCCCGACATACCGATAAATAGAACATTGTTTTATGTATTGAATAAGCGCTTTGATATGAGCATTGCCACGGCTTACTTCGGTGGGTGAGCCATGACACACGTGAAAGTTTTACCCCTCTTCCCAGCTCTAGCTTTGTAAATGGTATGTCCGTATCAACAGTTTAAACTAGTGATTAGTGATTTGGATAGGTTTGGAGCATTTAGGAGTAGGTAACGGTTAGAAGTCATTATAGTTGAAGTGATTATAAGGATGTTGTACGCCCTGTTCTGTAAAATTAGCGTTTCAGGTAGCAGATAACTGTTTAGATAGCGGATAGCGTTTTCAATTTAGTTGTTAGTGGATAGCTATTTAGATGAGCGGTTTCAACTAATGTGTTCAATAAATTTACCTGTTAGGTTAGCTGATTAATGTAAATTGACATAAAAGAATATGAATAGTTTTCAAAGATAAAATTTTTAAAGGATGTTTTTTGGCTAAAATATATGAAACGCTACTTTTAAATGTCAAATGTTAATACTATTAGCTTTTCAAAAACGATGCTTAAAACGCTAAACGTTACTTGAAATGCTAGTTAAAACACTAGTTTACTAAACAATAAAAATTAACTAATTAGTGTATTGACTTGGTCAAAACACTAAACACTATCCAAAACGCTATTGGCGAACACGGCCATAGTGTTTTAACCTAGCTCGAAATCATGGATTTGAACCTTATGCATTTGCGTAGAGGCATTTGCAATTAAGGCTGAATTATTTTTGTACGAGGCAAATAATGAAACGTAAATTTTTACAAATGGTTCAACCTGTGTTATTGTGCATTTTTCCTCAAAAATCTTGTGTTGATGTAGGGTTGGGAGGACTGTTATATATGCATTTTGTATCACAAATTGCAGTAGTTTACATAACGATAAGTTGATACACCCAAGCCAACACATAGAACATCATTTTTTTTCTTTGTGTGTGTGTGTGTGTGTGTATATATATATATATATATATATATATATATATATATATATATTCCCTAAACCGTCCATTATGTACAATATCTTGGTTAATTTTTTTTTTAACGAAAATTAATTATGATATTGTAAAACTTAAATATTTGGTCAAAAAAACCAATAATACAAACATTCCAGACCAGAATGACCTCTTAATAGTTGAATTTTTATCAATATACATACACAAATAGACCTGTCAGTTAAGGCGGGTAAAATATGGGTCCGGTGTATTTTGGGTTCGCGCAAAATACAGGCAGGTGTATTTCAGTTTTACGGCTTTCGGGTCAACCCAACGGATTTGAGTGCATTTTTACTGCATTATCTCTTTTTTCGTCAAATTTATTACTTTAAATTGTTTGTATTTGATGAACACACATTGTAATTGTAATTTCTTAAAAGAATATAAAAAATATTCAAACTTTTCAATCTAATATATAAACGTCAGGTACGGGGGGACAATGAGTCACGTTTGAATTAGTTGACCCTTATGTTCAAATATTACTGATGAGTTGGGTTATTCATAGGACGACCCATTTAAAGCATGTTAACAGGTCGGAGCAGGTCGACGCGTTAATGGCTTATTTAATAATTCGATGTTTTGTTACTTAACCTACCATAATTACCTAATAAGATATGCAGTACTAGTGGGTCGATCTGAAGTTTCCTAACACGAACACAAATTGGTCTATTGCTCAACACTGACATCAAGTTCGAAACCAACTAGAAGGCAATGAAACGAAAAAATATTACAGGCGCACATGATATTATAATTATCTATTAATTATAACATCAAAATTTTAAATTATTAATAGAGTAATGTTATTTAAAATCTGATGAGACATATTCATTTCACTAAAAATATAATGATATGACTTGCACATTTTTAATACTTGTCTTAATCTAAATTGATTTTCTTAAGATTACATAGTTACATCATGCCCAAATTTTAAAATTGTTTCATTTACAAGTTGTGTATGACGTTATTTTTTGGGAATGAATGTGGGAAAGAACGGGTATCATCGTCTAATTTATGAATAGCTGCGATAATTATATAATATCTCTCTAAACATTTGTTACAATAAAAAACTATTATTGTTAAGCAAGAAAATCAAAGAAAAGAAATTAGGAAAAAATATTAGGGTTGAGCGAGTGGGTTCGGGTTTGTGTCGGGTTGGATCGGACACAAAAAATTTACGGGTTTTTCAGGTTCGGTTTATTTCAAGTTCGAGTTAAGAAAATCGTGTTCAAAATTCAAAATTTTCGGGCAGGTTCGGATCACGTTTTCAGGTCGGGTCTGTTTTTGCTAGGTTCATACGCAAACATAGCTAGCAATTAGGAGTAAGTGGGAGTATTTAGGAAGCTAGCAATTAGAGTAAGTGGGAGCATTTAGGAGAGCTAGGAACAATCTGAACTAGTTATTAGCAGTTTCGAGTAACTAGGAGCGGCTTGGAGCGGTTAGAAGTAGTTGGTGATTTTAAAATGTTGAACTAAACAATCCGTTAAGCCTATTGAATAAACCAAGAACATGGTTTAGCCTTTTTTTCTCCCAAGATAACCAACTCAAATAAAGTAGGGATTGCCAAAATGAATAGCAAAGTTTAAGTAGAAGAAAAATTACTTTTTAGTCTATTGAGATCTGGTCAAATAATTTTGTGGACATATAATTTTTAAAAATTATTTATAGGCCCTTCAAGACAGTGGCGGATCTAGACATCAGGATTAGGGGTGTCCACCTGCTAACATTCACACTCATATATACTAAAAACTAAAGTTAAAATAATACACAAAATACCATAATCTATATTACAATTGTTGTTTATGTTTTTTCATATTTGAAATTGATGCATGATAAAGTTATTAGAAAATATGTCAAATTTAAATATTTTACTATACAACAAACTATCTATGGACCTAACCCCTCAATTTGGTCAATTTTGTCTGCTTTTGGCATATTGCTTTCGAAATTCAACTGAAAAGAGAAATAGGACTAGGAAGATGACTAGAGGAGAGAGATTTAGAGAGTCATAAAGTGAGAGTGTGGCATGGGACAGAGGTTGAACTGTTGGATTTGTTGTTTTGGATTGCTTCTGGCCAATCTTTACAACAATATTTTTTATTAAAAAGGAAAAATTACAATTGATAATAGTTGGATCTGCTAATTGCAAGGATATCTTAGACTTGGAGTTATTTTAGGGGTCTCCACTTATAATAACTTTAACCCCTTTAAAATAATAACTTGGAGCTTTTTTTGGACTAGCGGTATCCATGGACACCCTAGCCATAATGAAGATCCGCCCATGCTTCAAGGTTTTGATATTTGTTTAATGGTGATGGGCTTGGTGGTAGGTTTGGGGAGTGGTGGAGAGAAGTAAGTGGGTGGATGAGTCTTTCTTGTTGGGTTATTGTTGTTGTTTTATTGTAAAAATTACAAAAAAAAATTCTGTGACGTTACAGGAGAATTTTCATCATTTTAGGACCCAACATTTTTCAAATCTTGATGGACCGTAAATAATTTGTGGAAATCGCAAGTCCTCATAATTATTGCACTAAGTCTCAATGGACCCATTAGTAAATTTTTTCAAGTTCAAAGAGGTTTTATCATCGAGGTATAATTCACATAGTGCTCTAATAGGAATTTCACACTTGCCTAAGTTCAAATCTTGAGAGGTGTACTCCTTGGCAATTACGCTAGGCAGGGGCGGATCTATTTGATGGGGTGGGGTATCCATGGACACCCCTCCCCCAAAAAAAGTTCTATTGCGTTATTTTGAAGCAGGTAGATTAGCATATGGGGACACCCATAAAATAGGCCTAAAAAGTGATGGGCACCCTCTTATTATATACACTCCACATGGTGATATTTTAAATTTTTTTAAATATAAAAACTACAGCTATGATGATGTTGGAATTTGATAGGAAAATAAAATTAAATTAAATATACAAAAAAAAAAAATTCTATTGAGTTATTTGTGGTTTTGTTTCACGTTTCGGCATGCTCACTTCATTGCTTAATGTTGTTTTTTTGGGGGGGTTTTATTATTTGATGTTGATGACTTATTACACAACCAATGACTTTAGTAAATGGTAAGTAATTGTAACATTTTACATTCTTAGCACAATTTATGTATCAAATTCAAAATACGAAAAATCACAGAGAACAAGCAAGTAGTCGACTATCATTTTTTTTTAGTAAAAAAGTAGTGTATACTATTATTGCATATCAAGTTCTACTAATGTAGAAGTACAAAACGGAAAATTCAAATGCAAGACGAAATGTCTATACTCAATACAAAGTAGACTACCATAGTGCATATTACATAATTTTTTTTAAATAGTGTATATTAGTGATGATATTAATAGATGGACACCCATATCCTAAATATCTAGATCCGCCATTGATACTAGAAAGCTTAGTGCCAATGGCCCTTGAGCTTGGATTGTTTGTGTTGTGACCCATCATAATTGCCGATAGCCCTTGGGCTTAGATTGTTTGCGCTATGAACCATTTATCTTCTCTTTTATATTGGGCTCTTCAATCTCATTGGAACAAACTCTAAATAGATGGTCCAATGGGAGCTTAGTTTTTCCATTACAAAAACTTTTTTTTTTAAAAAAAAAACATACATATTTTTTCAAATCAGTAAGCTAACCCATCCTACTAGCCCTTTCTCAGCGAAATCAAATAGGCCACAATAATTCAGGGAAAGGATCAATGCAAAGTGAAGAGTGAAACCTAGGCCTGTAAGCCAACCACACAAATCCCTGCATAAGCAATGCAAAGTACTGGGCCCTAGAGATTTGAACGTCCCACAGATGGTTTGCCTAACCAAAACTATCAAAAACATCTTTAGCTAAAAGAGGCTTGCATACGTAATTTTCTTTTTGGCATAAACTTTCAAGTCTGATTGAGCTACGCCCTTTCTATAGCTTGTTTGCATAAAAAAGGGGAGAGTGGGGCAAGCATATGAAGCAGAATAAACATGCAAACACAAAACACAAAACACAAATGGGAGTATGTGTTTTACTTTACCTATAAAGTCAGTTGTAAGCCGCCCATCAGTGAATCTGCCGGTGGGTGTTTGATGTGGAAAATCAAGGCCGTAAGGAGGAAAATTACTTCTAATAATGGTGTTTATGTAGTTGTTATTCCCAGGATCTACCGTTGAGTCTCCAAAAACAAAGGCCGCTGGAATTGAATTATTTGAACACTTTTGCTTCGTTATTTGCTTGCCATTTCCCTGAGTTACCGAAGATAACATTAGCCAGGGAAGTAAGAATTTGCAGGACCAACATTTCTCCATCATGTTGAGGGTATGGAATGGTGTGTGGTCTTCATTTATTCAATTGATGATATTGCTCTACTTGCAGAATTTATATGGGTCTCGTGTGCTTGGTTTGCTGTCCCTTTGCTCCACATACACCATCACAACCACCACAAAAATCAATTGCATAATAAATAGATAGATTGATAAACAATGTGAATCCTGTCATAACAAGCTTGGGGGGGGTTGGTCCTCTATTTACTAATGTCAAGTTCCTATTTTTTTAATTGACAAGATTGAAGCCTGAGACCTTAACTAGATAAAGAACTGCTAAATCACTCAGAGCAACCATTGTTGGTAGATAATTGGAATGTGCACATTCACGAAAAAATCAAAATTGTTAGAATGGGAAAATGAGGTGATTCGAATTGTGGTCATGTGAGAATTCTTATCTTCGAATCGAGCTTATCATTAGCTAGCACATAAGCCATATTAAGGAGGTTCTTTTTTTGGTGATTTCAAAATTTGTTTTGGATGTCTTTAATTAAGGTTTTATTTCATTTGGACGTTTGAGCATTTCCATCTAATAATATAAAAACCCCAACCCCTAAAAGAGGGAAAACTATTATTATCCATGTTGGACAAACTTTGGGTGTGTTCGGTAATAGAGGTTAAAGTAGAGGTTAGTGGTTTATAGTGGTCAAAATATTATAGACCACTACTAAAAGTATTCGGTAGAGTAGTGAATGAGGTAGTGATTAGAGGTTTATGTAGTGTTTTTCAAAAGCTAATGAAAGTAGCTTTTAAGAACCTCTACATAGTAGTTGCATTGCAAATTACAAAATTCTTCTTTTTATTTACCAAAAACCTTTATTTATTGTGTCCTTTTTAGTCATTTTATATAAATCTGCTACTTCAATAGATACCTTTACCAAACGCATTTATTTTAAATCGCTAGTTAAACCGCTAACCACTAACCACTAATGGGTCACAGCTAGTCGCTACTAAAACTGCGAACAGCTAGTAAAGCAGCTAACCATTACTAAAACAACTAATTTTACCGAACACGCCCATTGTATTAGAAAAATTTCAATATAAGGTAATTTTAGAGTACCTCATTTCATATTTGGTTAAAAGAATATCAATCAGCTCATGGAGTATTAGTGAATTTAGAGAAATCTAAGTAAATAAGCTTTAGCATAACCCATGGTTATGATGTGTTTTCTTTAAAGGTTGAGTAGAGTTTGGATCTTGATGTTGTGATAGGAGTAGGCCAGTTAGTTCGGACGAGCAGGTTAAATACAGATCGGGTGTATTTGGGTTCGATAAAATACAGGTAGGGTGTATTTCAGGCTCAGGTAAAATACGAGCGGACACATTTCGGTTTTACAGGTTTCGGGTTGACCGCATGGGTTTGGACCGCCTTTTTAGTGAATTACTTCTCCTTTTGTAAAAATCAAAATCTTGACATATTTATTACTTAAAATTATCTGTATTTAATGAACACGCATTCTAATTGTAATTTTTAAAAAGAACATAAAAAATATTCAGACTTTTCAATATGATATATGAACGCCATATATTGGTGGACAATAAGTAGCGTTTGAGTCAGTTAGTCTGTACATTAAAATGTTAATAATAGGTGGTCATTTATGGGCCAGCCCATAAATAACATGATGACGGATTAGAACAGTTTGACTTGTTACAATACCCTCCGTTCGTCGTTTGTGTAGTCTCCCTTTGGCTCCCATTACGTTTTTTCTCTAAACCAAATGTTCTCTCCTCTATATCTCCTCTATCTTCTACACCAGTCATGACACTGAGATTAGAGACATCCGGAGTGGAGATAAAGCTCAAATCTCAGTCGGGAGTTTACGTCAAATTTTCCTCCACTTTCGTCACTATTTTGAAAGGAAAATAATGCCTTTCAAATTAGCCTGATTTTCTCAGATGCTTTCCATGTAACTTTCTGTCATTCCATTTTTCTTTAATCCAAACAAAGGAAAAAATCTATTTTCGTAATTTTTTTTTCCATTCAATTTTCCTCAAACCGAAATGAGCCTTAGGCCGTGTTCTTTTTTACGATTAGGAAGATTTAGTTTACAACTTACAGTTCTTTACAACTCCTTACATCATTTTACAGTTCCTTACAACATTTTATAGTTTCTTACAATTTTAACTAATTTCTTACAACTTCTTACATATCCTTACACCTTCTTAAACCTCCTTATATATTTGTTATAACATTCAACTTGTCATTTATTTCTTTTCTCATATTTATAGAAATACATATATGTTTTTTATCTACTACCAGTATAAAAAATCTTACATCTTTTTTTCTGAACATAATATTAGTATAAACATAACAAAAAAAATTGACAACGTGAATTCATTTTTAAGTTTCGACATGAAGCATATATGTCATTATAGAGAAAATAAGTCAACATCTTTTAAAATTATGATACAAAAATCTCATTTACATTTGAGTTTCGACGTGAATTATATATGAAAATGTCAAATTGCAGGCGACGAAAGCATTTAAACTATTTCCTTCCTAATTTATACTTGGTAACATGGTTGCTATCATTGCACCATTGAACATTGGGTTGAATTTAGTTTCAAAATGTTTAATTTAAATAGGATTTCATTTTTAGGGTTCTATTCAATTTCGTTGAAAAAAATTATTATTTTTAAAATTTTCTAATAGGGAGGTGAAACTGATGTTAATACCAAAAAATCACCTCCAGTGTGGATCATATTTGGTTCTACATATTTGTTAGCTTGAATTTATTTTATAGCTATTTACTTCACTGTTTAAAGGTTTATTTTTTTATTATGTTATTTCAATTTATTTTTCATCATCCAAAATGATAATTGTAGAAAAATAACATTTTTTTTGTACTGTTAAAATATAATTTGTTTAGTGATGTTATAAAATTTATTTCATAAACACCATTGATACATGTAATTTACTTTCATGAAATAATTTTTTCCACAATTTATATATTTAAGACCAACAATTATACAGATATATAAATTATACTATACAACTTTTTAATAATTGAACAACTTTTACATTTATCCTTATAACTTCTTACAACTCTTTACAATTCCTTATGTTCTGTTTGGACCTTGGAAAATTTGGTGGAAAGAAAAAAATTTAAGAAAGTTACTTTTTTTTGTGTGTTTGGTTTAGAGAAAATCACAAAGAAAAAAATATGGAGGAAAGTTTGGTGGAAAAATTATTAGAAACAAGTGACAAAATTTTTCTCATAAAATTGTGAGGAAAGTTTAAGGAAAATTCCCAACCTTCTCCAACCTTGTATTGTTTAGGTGGCATCAAAATGATTTAAGTAGTTCATCAACATTCAAATTTCTCATCCAAATTCTTGTATTTTTTTCTTGATCCAAACAAGAGAAAAAACTCATTTTCTTCCTACTTTTTTTCCTTCATATTTTTTTCCTTTAACTTTTCTTTCCACCAAAATTTTCTAAGGACCAAACGGAGCCTAGAGCTCGTTACATCTTACAGTTTCTTGCATTTTCTTACAATTTCTTTACAATTCTTCCAATTCCTTCCAACTTCTTCCAACTTCTTCTTATTTCTTATATTTTCTTATAATTTATAACTGTATCTTATCATCCAAAAAAAAAAAAAAATCTAAGTTCTTTGTCCTACTAAAACTACAAGATAAATCTTATTAAACGCCGAGTTGTGTCCCCCTCCCACTCATCCACTGCTACCTTATTGGACAAGTCACATACATGAGCCCAGTAGGTGAGTACCTACTGCTTTATCAAAAAATGCAGTACAGATAATATAATTATGTGCACATGGCAGAGAAGAAAAATAAGTGCCAGGTTTAGTAATATGGCCAAGACTTCAATAGCATAATATTACGAATTTATTGGTCTGGCAAATGGGTGACTTGAGTTAGGTGTAAATTGAGTTAAGTTTGGGTCGAATTATACTTCAGGTTAGGTGATATTTTGGATTAGTTTGGTTAGGGTCGGGTGAATTTTAATTGAGGTTGATTTCAAATCAATCGATTTTTGGTGCAATACACTTGTCACGCAAAAATAAGCGACTTTGTAGAAAATTTCAGGTTGAATATGGTTCAGTTCAAATTAATTTGAATTTCACGTCCACTTTCAAATGAGCCTATTTTGAATATTAAAGTGGGTATAAATTTGAATTGTTCAATTTAAATTTCGGACCAATTTTATCGAATTTGCTAATATATGATAAAAGTGGGGTGAACATCAGGCAATAATATAATAATCAATATATATAGTCTAGGCTGTAGCTTGCAGGGAGGTGGTTGGACATTTATTTACCTTTTGGGCAGATCGATTATTGCGCCAGTCGACGTGTTTGTACTTTCGAGTTTCTTCAAATAAATGTGACCCTACAACAAGACAAAGATAAGCCAAAAAAGTGACCATGCAATACCCATGACATAATCTACGTCTTCCATGTGAACCATGCTGAAGGCCGGACTTGAGGACAAAACAATTTACATTTTTACTGTACTAAATCTTCAATTTGCATTCGGTAATCTAAGGTTTTAAAATATTTGTATATATATTATGCACTTAATAGTGTATACCTTTACTTGATATATATATATATATATATATATATATATATATATATTTATTTATTTATTTATTTTTCAGCGTATATTTGTTACATAGATAATTTTTAATACGTGGCGCTGACGTGGCTTGTAAGAATTTGTACTTGGCGCCAATAAGCTATTAAAATGAAGCAATAGATTTTATAATATATGTTCGTCATGAAAACAGTACTTCAAAAAACCTTAAGCATTGAACCCTATTGAAATTTGAATGCATAGAAATGTTGAATGTTCACAAATGTAATTTTGTAGCTTGTTAAAAAAGTCACTAAAAATGCAGGAGTCAAAATGCACGAGTCTTATTTGAGTTGATGGCTGCTGCTCATTAATTAAGACATGTACATTGATTGTAGGAAAATTTACTGAATGATGTTGTTTAAAATAACACTTCCTTTCCTAGTGGTCCTGTTTTTGTCTAGCAGCGAGATCCTGATGTTTTTTGACTTGTCATTGTAGGGGGAGAGAGGGAAATGAATATGCCAAAACTGCTCATCCCTAAACTCAGTTCATATCTTTTGAAAAGTGAGAGATGTTGATAGAGAGTGTGAGGGGAGAAGTTGAAACTGAAGAAACTGCATATAAGCATCGAGGTAAAGGGCGTGGTTGAATGGGACATCGAGGGAGTGGAAACCATTGATCTTGATGGTGGAGAAGCAAAGAACGTGCCGCAATTGTGGACGTGTGCTGCTGGATTGGTGAGGCGCTGTGAAATTTTTTTGACTTAGTGTTCAGATCTCAATGATAAGGGTTTTGTTCATTCAATTGTGTATAATTTTGTTGGTTGTTGTTGTAATATATGGGAGAGGATGTTGAATTTTAGTTTGGATTGGTGAATGATAGGTGAGGAAAGAGATTATGGTATATGTTGGAATGAATGACGTACAATGTTGTTGGTTTGTAAATGTAAAGATTTGGGAGAATGATGTACGGTGTAGTTGGAAAACATGCATTCAGTAGGTTGTAAGTACTGTGGATACTTACAGCATCGTAGAATTGTGTGGTGGATAACCTAGGTTGTACACAGTGAATGAATGTCGGTTGTAATGGCCCGAACCTAAAAACCAGCTAATTATATTGCATTATATTAATTATAAATTAATCAAGTTGGGCGCCGCATTTTAATTTAGCATTGTGTGTGTATATATATATATATATATATATGTGCATCGGAGGTTGAAACGACGACGTGTCCTCAAATGGATCTAGCTATACTCCTAAATAATTCGTTTAAATGCTAATAAATATTTAAATATTCACTGAATATATATTAGCCTAAGTAACAAAGGCAAACCGAAAAACGATAATGGTAATAATGAACGAATAAACATAGTAACAATGTAATCATAATAATAATGATATAAGTTATGTATATAAAAAGGGAGTGAGGCACTATTTAAAAATGAAAATATTTCACCCACAATTTTCCACCCAACAAATGTATAATTTTATTTATTAATTTTAGCTTCAATTTCCTATATATATATATATATATATATATATATATATATATATATATATATATATATATAAAATGAATAAAATAAAACTAAAAAGACTTGGATAAAGATGAGGAAAAAAAAATCTAGAAAAGGGGCTTTATGTGTCATTAAATAAATGGGTACAACAAAAAAATAAAATTGAATTGAGTAAAATCTCAAACAAATCAACCAAAACCAAATAAAACCCAAATCCCCAAACCCCTTCTCTGCCTACCCACCCCGACAGAACCCCCCCCATTTCCCCTGTTTTTCGCCGGCCAGCCCTGCCCATTTTGCCGCCTTTCACCGGCCAATTGCTGCCTGCGACGGCCGCCGCCTGTCATCGCCGGTCCCCCGCCACCCATGCCGCCCACTTTCTCCATCCCGTTTGGTGCTTTGGGTTGTTTGAGTAGGTAGAAGGTAAAAACCCTAACTCTCTTTAATTCAATTTTTGGATGTTTTGAATCTGAATTTTTGTATTAAATGGTGTAATTAGCAATAATGAGTATTTGTTTGCAAAGTTCTTGAATTATTGTGGTTAATTGAATTGAGTTGTGAATAAGGGAGGGATTAGGATGAGTGTGGTAAGTAAGGGTTTGCAAATTATGTTGAATATTAGTTGTTTATGGTGATGTTGAGATTGATTTTGATGCTTATTGGAATGAGGTTAAGGTGAAATAAAATTTGGGTGGATGGTTTGTGGCCATGAACTTGAGGGAGGTTAGGGTTATGGCTTGGAGTATGTTTAAGTTAATTATATAGATTATTAGTGTTTAAGGGAGTTAACTGATGATTAAATAGAAAATACATGTATATATGTATAAGGGTAATGTGTGTGTATACTTTGATTATGACTAGGTGATTAGAGATGGTGATTTAATTATATAGATTATTAGTGTTTAAGGGAGTTAACTGATGATTAAATAGAAAATACATGTATATATGTATAAGGGTAATGTGTGTGTATACTTTGATTATGACTAGGTGATTAGAGATGGTGATTTAAACAAAAATACATGAATGATTGTGGTTTTTATGGTGGCTTAGGTGAATTATGATGAATCTTCGAATAAAATAAATGAAAATTTAATGTTGTAATGTTGTATATTGGATATGTGTGTTTGTCATGAGTGGGTGATTGGAGTTTAGACGTTGGATGGAGTTAAATCTCAATTGGATTGTTTTAAGAGTGTTTAAACAAGTCCTTGGCGATAATCGAACGGAAATAAAGAGACATGAGCATATGTATTATATTGTTGCACAAGTTATGGTAAGATTTATTTTCCGAGTGAGAGGATAGTGGAGATCAGAATGGAGTAACTTTAAATGTTTGAATATCATGAACTAAGTATGGGATTTAGTGAAATTCAAGGATTTTGGGCGTTAAAGGAAAGGGGGAGGAATAAGTAGTTTTGTGGATTGGGAGCTACTAACGTAGTGGGCCTTCATAATTTTATTTCGCTAATGAATAATGTTATGATTGGAACTCGATTTGAACATGAGACCAAGTTCATGAAATCACCTTAAAACGTATCGTACACCAAAGTTTAATGTTTAACGATGATTCGTTAAAGGAAAAAGCAATAATCCTAACAATATCATTAATCACAATTAATTCCAAAAATAATCACAATTCGAATAATAATAATAATAATAATAATAATAATAATAATAATAATAATAATAATAACAATAACAATGATAGTGATTGATAACGTCGTTAATAACAAACTGAAGATAAGTCACACCATTATGTCATCATAGCTCGTATTAAACGAACATCGGCTATAAAGAAAAGGAACAAAAACAAAATAAAATAGAATCAAATTAAGTTAAGTATAATTATGCTAATAATAAAAAGGAAAGTCAAAGGAATTCAATTTACTCATTAAGTTAAGAAATGTACAAAAATTTCTTAATCTCGCACTAATCGAGAAAATGACATGTTTGGAGCAGAAGTGATGCCACCTCTGTCGCTTCAAGCTACCAGCAAATAATTTCTACTACAACGAAGAGAGATTTTCAAGGACCAGATACGTACATTGTCTGTACTCTTCGAAAATTCACATGTTTCTCAAACCATGCAAAATCCATATGCTATTCCTACAATGAATCATTTTATGCAATATTTTATCACATAAGCAAGTGGCCCCATCAATTATCAATCATCAAGGCTCATGCCTTTCAATTTACCGGCGCGGCTGCAACTTAGGCTTTCCGATCGGCTTGGGAGGTGTGCACCTGTCTCAAGATCACTGCAGACGTCAACAAGGGTCCACTTTCAGATAATAACCGGCAAATTAGTTTTACTCATACATTCTCTCTCTCCAATTTGCAAACAAAATGTTTTGAAATGCCGGCGCCCAACTAATTTAACTCAAAGCTTATTTTACTGTATAGGGATGTACGTGCTAAGCTTCGGCTCATATTTCGAATGTTTTTATATTTTCTATTTTAGGTAATGAATCAGTAAGCAGTCCTCATCCTGGCAAATCAGGGAGTAGTAGGAAGCGAAGGAGAGTTCCAATTCTTTTTGCCGAGGTTTCGCTAGCTAAAAGCTCACAGTGATTTATAGGCCAGCACTTCTAAAAACCTGATAATTGTATATTCCTTTGGATGTTGCGTTTGTTAATTTTTGGTAATCATATGTTGAGTTATTATGTGTATCAGAGATTTTATAAATGGTTGGGTGTGTGTTATTTCACTAATGTGGTGAGACGGGTAATTAAATGGGCAACGTAATGATACAGGTAATTTTAGTTTGCCTTGTTCCGTTACGGAGCGGTGATAATATCTCTAGTCAAAAGACTTCCGCTGCTAATCTATAATTATGAGCAATTAGGTTAAACTAATTAGGCATTAGGAATTGGGGGCGTTACATCGGTGGTGGTGAGGTAGCGAATGTAAGGGGGTCAACTGTGGTGTAATTTGTGTAATTAGTTGGTTGTTATAGTGTAGTGTTATTGAACTAGAGTTAGACATGGTTTATGGTTTGAGGAGCGTAAACAGTTTTTGTGAATTGTTGTGCCCTATGTATCCTGGAAATTGTAATTGTATAATCTGGTTAAAAAGTGAATATTAGAATGAATAATGTGAGTCTCCTGGAAATTGCAATTGTATATCCTAGGTGAAACACTCGTTAGGTGTATGTGAATTGTTTCTGAAACGTCAGCATCCCAGAAATTGCAGTTGTATATCCCTAGGTAAATAGTAACTAGGTATGTGAATTGTGTTTGCAAATGTATCCCATAAATGCCAATTGTAAGGCTCAGGGTAAACACTAAATAGTTATGGGAATTGATTTTCCTATATAGTAATATCCCAGTAGATGGAACTGTATATCCAAGGGTAAATGTTGAATAGGTATGTGAATTGATTTTTGCAAATAATAGTATCCCAGAAGACGCAATTGTATATCACAGGATAAAGACTACGTTATGTCCATAATGTACCCCAGAAATCACAAATGTATATCCAATGGTAAACACTAAATAGGTAAGTAAATTGTGTTCCCAAAATGTTTAACTGAAAATTGTATCCCTCAGGGTAAACACTAAATAGATATGTGAGTTGATTTTGCTGAGTACTAGTATCCCACAATATACAACAACAACAATACATCCCAGTGTGGATCCTGCTTCTGTGGGGTCTGGAGAGATCCAGATGTAAGCAGCCTTACCTTTCCAAGCATCTCTCCCCATAGAGAGGCTGATTCTAAGAAACCCACAGAAAAGGATTTTGTGAAAACATTTTACAGAAAAATAATTTTGTGAAAATATTTTATAGAAAAAAAACTAAGAATAAGTAGTCAAGGATGACTAAGAAATAATAATAAAGCAGTTGACGGTAACTGTGTAAGACAATAGTATAACATAACAAAGGAAAGTACCACACCTTAACAAATAGAGATAAGCAAACAATATCTCTTCCTAGATGTATGTACCACCTGCATACAAGCACGACATACAAAAAAAAAAAAAAAAAAACACACAATCAAACCTACCCTACTGCAACCGAATGCCATCTACGAGACAATTTCTCTATGATCTAGGACCTTAATCCTATCCCGCCATAATCTCCTTTCGTGAGTCATGTCATCCATCAACCCCACAACTTTCAAGTTCTCTCTAATCACGTCATCCAAGCTTTTCTTCGGTCGTCCTCGATCTCTTCTACCTTCAGGAATGCTAATCCTCTCACATTTTCTCACTGGAGCATCCACACTTCTTCTCTTCACATGACCAAATTATCTCAGTCTAGTTTCTTTCATCTTATCCTCGATGGGAGCCACTTTAACTATGTCTCTAATTGCTTCATTCCTAATTCTATCTATTGTTGTATAGCCACACATCTATCTAATCATCCTCATCCCCACTACCATCAATCTTTGAACCTGTGTCTTTTTTATAAACTAATACTCCAATCTATACAACACAGTAGGTCTAACTACCATACGATAAACTTTACTTTTTAATCCAACATGCATCCTCTTATCACACAGTACAACAACAATAACACCACCACCTCCCAGTGTGGATCCCGCTTTCGCGAGGTCTGGGGAGATCCAGCTATAGGCAACCTTACCTCTACCGATATCCCTACCCATAAAGAGGTTGATCTCTTATCACACAGTACACCTGAAGCATATTTTTATTTTTGCTAACCCACTTTTATACGATGGTTGATGTCTTCGTCATTCTCCTCTTTTTGTTAAATAATTGAGCCTAGATATTTAAATTTCTCAACCTTTGGTATTGTCATCCCGTCAATGGTGACTTCTCCCCCCTCCTCTTCTCTTCCACTAAAACAACAATGTAGGTATTCGGTTTTCGATTTACTTACTCTAAAACCTCTAGACTCCAGTGTATGTCTCCATCGCTCCAACTTATCATTAACTCCCTCTCTGGTCTCATCAATGAGAATAATGTCATCTGCAAATAACATACACCGTGGTAGCTCATCTTGGATCGCTTTCGTTAGTTCATCCATAACCAATGTGAAAAGAAAAGGGTTAAAGCAGAACCCTGATGCAGGCCCATACCAACATAGAAATCATTGGTAACCCTACTGGCATCCTAATACTCGTCTTAGCTCCTTCATACATATCCTTAATAACTTGAATATACACAGGTGATACTCCTTTCTTTTTCAAACATCTCCATAACACTTCACACGGAACTCTATCATAAGCTTTTTCCAGGTCTATGAACACCATGTAAAGATCAACCTTTCTATCTCTGTACAATCCTATGAGCCTTTTAAGGAGGTAAATTGCCCCCATGGTCGACCTGCCAGGTATAAAATCAAATTGGTTCTCTGATATCAAAATATCATTCTACGACCTTATCTTAATCACCCTTTCCCATAACTTCCTAATGTAACTGAGCAACTTTGTGACCCTATAATTATTACAATCCTGAATATCACCTTTGTTCTTGTACAATGGGATGGCTGTACTAAAGCTCCATTCTCTAGGTATTTTAGCATTCTTAAAAATAGCATTGAAAAGCTTTGTTAGCCACTATAGTCTCTCTTCACTCAAACATTTCCACACTTCCACCAGTATTTGGTCTAGTCCCTCTGACTTCCCATTGGATACCTTCTTTAAGACCACTTTAATCTTATTCTTGCTGATAGGTTCACACAAATGCGGATCAAGTTGCCTCTCACCACTTTCTTGTTCCCTACTCCGAGAATCTTCTAACACTTCACCATTATGGAGTTTGGAAAAGTACCTTTTCCATGTCTCCTTATTTCTGCCTCCTTAGCCAGCACTTTACCATTTTCATCTTTGATACATCTCATGTCACCCAAATCTCTAGTTCTTCTTTCCTTAGCCCTCGCCAACTTAAAGACCTCCTTCTCACCTTCCTTAGTATCCAATTTTTGATATAATCTATCATAAGCCATGCTCTTAGCTATAACAGTGACTTTCTTGGCTACTTTTTTTTGCTGTCTTATATCTAACTCTACTAATCTCTTTCTCTTCATCCGTTTCACTGTTTATGAAAGCTGCATACGTATCTGTTTTCTCCTTGACTTTCTCCTTTACCTCCTCATTCTACCACCAGGCTCTGTTCATTTTGCTACCACCTCTCCTAGATGTACCTAGGATTTCCTTAGCCGCCCGTCGAATATATTCTGCCATTGCATCCCACATTATATCTGTGTCCTCTACTTGCTTCCAAATTCATTCCTCAGTAATCCTTTCTGATAACTTCATAGCGTTCTCCTTAATAAGATTCCACCACTTAACTCTAGGGCCCCCAATACTACCCTTCTTCTATTTTGAACATTTGAATACTACATCCAACACTAGCAAACTATGTTGGATTCCTAAATACTCACTTGGTATCACCTTACAATCCATACACAACCTCCTATTATTCACTCTAACCAGGAAATAATCAATTTGAGTCTTTAAGAAGCCACTCTTGAAGGTTACCAAGTGTTCTTCCTTCTTCTTAAAAAATGAGTTTACTCCGCAAAGTCCAGAATAGAAACTCCTCCATTGTTTCTCTCCCCATAACCGAAACCTCCGTGGGTCATATCATGCCCATCTGCTTCCACACCAATATGGTCATTAAAGTCTCCTTCTATGAAAAGTTTCTCGCTCTGAGGTATATCCTGCATGACCATATCTAAATCCTCCCAAAATTACTCTTAATATCCTCTGCAAACCTATTTGAGATGCAAAAATACTAACTACATTTAGGATTTCTAATCCCACCACTACTTTAATAGACATAATGTGATCACTTTTACGCCTCACTTCAACAACTAAGTCAACCAAGTCTTTATCAACCAAAATACCAACTCCATTCCTATCCCTGATTGACCCCAAATACCACAACTTATATCCATCAATCTCTCTAGTTTTAGCCCCCACCCACTTAGTCCCTTGAACACAGGCTATGTTAATCTTAATACAAAGATTTAACTAATTCTATCGACTTACCAGTAAGAGACCTAATATTTCAGGACACCAGGCGCACCTTCCGAAACCCTCTTCACCTCCTAACCCTATCCCCTCCTGGAGGACTGGTTGAAGCTAATATATTGCTCACCACTAGTTTAAGCTACAACACCCACAACCACCAAGCAATAGCACACAATAACCACATCACCACCACCTCCTTCTCCTTAACCACACCTAATAACCAAATAATAACCAAACTAGTGATGATGATGATGATGATGATGATGATGATGATGATAATAATAATAATATAATACTAATACTAGTAATATAATAAAGTAGTAATAATAATATTAGTGATATTAATAATAATAGGGACTGCTAAAAATAATAAAGAGACCCAGAAAATCAAAAGGTACAACCCCAAAAACTAGAATAATGAAATTAAAACACGAGATGGTACCATAAGCAAGCCACAACCCATTAAAAAAGTGACAGTCAAGATCAAATAGTCAACCAAGGACAAATGAGAACATAAAACAAAAAAATGAAAAAAGAAATGAAATAACCCAAGGAGGGGCGCCCATCTACTCGCTGCAACAAAGGGAAGGGGAAATACAAGGAAGGGGTGGTGAACAGCCGCTGGAATTGGGTCCAAGTATGCTCACCACGGTCGTTTCCATAGTGAGCAGCCGCCAGGATTGGGTCCAAACAGGGCCACGACTGAGGTAGCTTCAATGAGTACCCCACAATATGCAATTATATATCCCGGGGTAAACAATAGGTATGTAAATTGTTTGCATAATATGAGTACCCTAGAAATAGAAATTTTATAACCACTATCCTGTCCTCACCACGAACAACACTATCTACAGTATCTATACTTGCTCCACCCCTCCCATGATCACTACAGCCACCCCCCTCCACTACCCTTTGTACGCTTCATTCCTATGTAGCCAACCCACACACAAAGCTCCATGCCTTGCCACATAAAGGTACGCGTATTCATCGTTGCTCTTTATCAACTTCCTAACATCACTATCTCGTCCTAATGGTAACAGCTTCATTCGATTGCACTTCAAACTATACCACATCAGCCGACCCTTTATACCCTCCCCCATTGTCTCGCCCACTAATCGCAACATTTTATTGAACGGTAAATTTACCCATTTTATGTGCCTTTTGAACGGTAAATTTACCCATTTTATGTGCCTCTTTCACCTACTTTTTGCTCGTATAATAACTTAATTCTTAGGATTTTTACTTGTTTTATTTATGTTTTGCAGGAAATAATTCCAAATCAAGCAAACGTCGTAAAAAGGAGCGAAGCTGGGATAAAACAAAGAAAAACAGCGAAAACCGGTGAAAAACCGACAAACGGGACGAACCAGGGGCCGAACCACCGTGCCAGAGAAATGGCACGGTCGTGCCCCCGGGGGTTTCGTTCGGTTTTGGCGATTTTCTATTTAAGCGTCATTCGGGCCTTTGGTTTGGGGGGTCGCTCGGGGGTTCTTCTAGGCGATTTTTAGGGTAGTCTAGTTCAGGTTTTAGCGAATAAAAACTCCATTGAGAGGATTAGATTAGGATTGTATTGAAGATTGTAACATTGGATTCAACCTTTTGGATTTTAAGTTCTTCATCAATTCAAGACTAAGTTTTCTCCTCCTTTCTCTATTTGTTTTTATGTTCTTGTTATTTATGTTTTGTTGGTTTTAATTCTTGTATTTGTTTTGGTTGATTTATATGTTTAATTTCATTGTTAATTTATGTTGTTTAGTTGTTTAGATTCGTTTTATTTCATTCCCTTTATTTTGTTCTTCAAGTTTATGTTCTTGTTGGTTAGTTTAGGTTTTCACACGTTTTTCATGTTTTGTTGGTAGATTGTGTTGGCTTGGATTGTGATTAGCCTCTTGATGGTTAATTGATCTTGTACTAGGCCTAACCATACCCAATCTATGCCTAGAACCTAGAGTTTTCCTTCACACCCGCCAAGTGTTCGATGAAATGCTTGAGAGGGCTTTCATCCATATTTTTGGGCGATTGACTTATGCTGAGAGGTGAGGTCAATTAGCTAGTGTGGGAGAGAGAATAGCCGAGTTCAGGACATGAAAATAGTATCCGAATCGCGCTAGGTCTGTGGTTGCTAGTTTTGTGGTCTCATTGGGCTAACCCCATGAAAATAGGTGGTTAGGCTAATTAGATTAGCTCATGACCCTTGAGAGAGGGCTTGGGTGGTCTTTGATGGTGCAACCGACCATCTCTTGTTCATAGTGTGGTTCGGGTAGGTTAGGACTCGTCTTGGTCAGTTGGTTCATCCATTGGTAAAATCACAACTCCAAGTCGCTTGTTTCTGTGTTTGTAGCGTAGTTTAGTTTTCCTCTTTCCCTTTCGATCTTGCCTAGCTCGATACGTTTTAGCTAGCTCTGGTAGTTGGAAACACAATTCCCTGCAGACGACACCTCAAGTACCCAATGATACATCTTGCACTTGGGGTTTATAAATATTAAAACTTTTTCATGCAACAAGTTTTTGGCACCGTTGCCGGGGAATTGGCGTTTTTCAATATTGGGGTTTACTTTAGCATTCGAGGCTAGGCCTTTAGAAAATCCAAGAAAAATCAAAAAATCAAAAATTTCAAAAAAAAAAAATATGTCGCTTTTCCACTTCCCTCAACATGAGCATGAATTGTTTTGGCGATACTATAATAGATTACATGCTTTTCTTGCTCATTGTGGTTATTGCTTAGAGAAGTGGGAAATTTTAAACATGGTCTATGAGGGTGTGACTTGTGAGACCCGTGCTCTTTTGGAGCATTGGGATTTCTGTGCTCGAAATGTTGATGAAGCTTGGGAATTACTTGAGTGGTTGGCTAGGGATACTTATGAATTTGAGAGTAGTCAATTTACTTCATCCACCCCATCCCCCTGCGTTCCTAATTATACACCTCTTGCATGTGAGATCTGCCATTGTTCTGACCATGACAGTGTTTCTTGTCCTTATCGTATTTCTGCTGATGGTTTTGCTAGAATTTCTAGTATGATAGAGGCCATGAGCAAGCAACAAGTTGAGTTTGCTGAGTTTGTTAATAAACTGCGGGAGTATGACATATCACCCGAGACTGACCCTAATTCTAGTGCTCCTAGACTTGATGTCAATCTGTGTGATGATGGTGTGTCTTTTCCTCCTCTAGAGTCCGGACTAGAGGACATGCTCGACCCTCCCTTACCTACTCTACCTCTTGTTGCTCCATCCCTACCTAGCACCTTTAAGGACAACACTATGACCTATCCTGATCCACCTTTCCCTTTAGCTCAGTCGACAGAGTTCGAGGTAGGTGCGACATTTTGTGTTGGTGCTAGTATCGATGGGGATGATTTCTGTCTTGAGTCAGACGGTACTTGTAGTGAGGTGCAGGATCTCGACGAGATTCTCGAGGGGGAGTCCTGTGTGAATGTTGTGGCTGTAGTTTCATATAGTCCTGATCTTACTGACCATGTATCCCTCAACCCCCTTGATATTTCTCATGCTTCTTCATGTTCACTACCCTCCCCTTCCCCTCAGTATTGTGACCTCTCACCGATCGATTCTCTTGCGATGTTCAAGGGGAATGTGGTTGACTGTTCTGAGTCCCTAGGTGCCTTTAGAGAGTATGACCCCTCTCTTGACCCTTATAGTCTATACCTAGAGGACATACCTGGAAAAATCATCTTTCCTATTGCATTCAATTATTCTACTGATTTTTCTAAGGCATTTGATAAATTTAGGAGAGCATTTACTATTATTTCTGCATTCCTGTTTAAGTGCTCTTACTTACACTCATCTGAGTTGCTGGCTCAGGTGTTTGATAAACTTCTGCGGCATCTGAGTTGGTGATGCGCGTCCTGAACGCCGCCGAGAAGTGGTTGATGCTCCTCGCGCTTCCTCAACCTCGTCCTACCGAGGTGTGGCTTGGGTACATTCAGTATCCGATCTGGTATACTCGTTCTCACTCTTCTCCCCCCTTCTTTTTATTTTTTCTTTTCTTTCTTTTTTGTTTTTGTTTAGTTGTGAATATTAGGATTGTGTTTTTGGTTGGTGATCATCTTGTGGTGAAATGTGGATCTTGCTGAGCCGTTGTTGGCTATGATCACCATTTTTGTGTTTTTGTGGTTTTTTTTATTGTGTTGTGATTGGTGGTGTTGTTGGGTTGGTTTATACCTGTTTTTGGTGGTGTTAGTTTGTATATATTTGTGATCGTGTTGTTGTTTTGTGTGAGATTGTGTTTTTTTTGGGGGAGTTTGGTAGCCTGCGTATATTTTGTGCAGGTTTGGTGTCGTTGTGTGTGTTTATTTTGTTTTGCGTGCCTTTTGTTTGATTTTTTTTGTTTTCTTTTATTTTTGTATATTTTTGTGTATTGGTGATGACTCACGGCTCCCAATGAGGACATTGTGAGATTTAGGTGTGGGGGTGGGGTCATCTCTCCTTTTCTTTTTATTTTTGTGAAAAATTTTCAATTTTTGTGTAAATTTTTAAATTTTTCTCCTTTTGTATAAATTTTTCCTTTCCTTTTAAATTTAGGGGCGTTTTGTACTATTTTGATCGGCTTTGACTCCTTGTACCTTAGCTATCGGCTTGTGTATAACTGTGTTGTGTATGATAGATCTTTTTCCCAAGTGAGTCATTCTAAGCTCCAATTCTAACCCCAATAGTTCATTATACCTGTGTAATCCAATCCCCACTTATACCATCATCATTATCTTAGGGTCTTAGTCATCCATGATCAGCTCTCTCACTTGTCTTTGTACACTACTACTTTTGTCCGTGGTAGGTTTCCGCTTTCGGTTCACGAAAAAAAAACAAAAAAAAATAGTGAGAAAAAGTGGAAACCACCTTTAGTTTGGAATAACAAGTGCCCCTTTAAGGTATGCGCTACTGGGTGCTACCCTTTGAAGCAATACTGCTACTGGGAACACTTGACAGGCAACCTTTGAGGTATGCGCTACTGGATGCTACCCTTTGAGGCAATACTACCACTGGGAAAGCCTTCTTTCCATGCTAATAAGCCAATAATGTAGTTTGTGTCGACTGTGTGGGATTGGGTTTGGTTCTAATAAGCCTGAGTCCTAAGATGATGATACACTAGCACACGAAAGCATAGGGCTGGATTCACAGTTTTGATGTACAGTGGGGTGAACAGTTGGTGTGTTGCTACTGTCATGGGAATAGAGACTCTTGATGTGTACATTATCTTTATATGCATGTTGATGTCGTTGGAGCATGGGTGTCTTGGCTGGTTGGAATGTATGTAAGCTTCCCCCTTGTATATATTTATGTGTTTTTATTTGTAAATCCTTTTTGTTCCTCAGCTTGTGTTTTCTTCCCTTTTTTTTTAAAGATTTTGTGGGTATATCTTCTGCAAACCCTCATGAGACCTTACTCGTCCACTTAGGGTGACCAAGGGGTTTAAAGGGCTTGTTGCATACGCTAAATGCAACCGTGATTCCTACGAAAGTGAGTTAGTTGTTTACTTTAGTTTTTCTTTTATTTTGCTCGAGGACGAGCAAAAGATAGGTGTGGGGGTGTGTTGAACGGTAAATTTACCCATTTTATGTGCCTCTTTCACCCACTTTTTGCTCGTATAATAACTTAATTCTTAGGATTTTTACTTGTTTTATTTATGTTTTGTAGGAAATAATTCCAAATCAAGCAAACGTCGCGAAAAGGAGCGAAGATGGGACAAAACGAAGAAAAACAGCGAAAACCGGCGAAAAACCGACAAACGGGATGAACGAGGGGCCGAACCACCGTGCCAGAGAAATGGCACGGTCGTGCCCCCAGGGGTTTCGTTCGGTTTTGGCGATTTTCTATTTAAGCGTCGTTCGGGCATTTGTTTTGGGGGGTCGCTCGGGGGTTCTTCTAGATGATTTTTAGGATAGTCTAGTTTAGGTTTTAGTGAATAAAAACTCCATTGAGAGGATTAGATTAGGATTGTATTGAAGATTGTAACATTGGATTCAACCTTTTGGATTTCAAGTTCTTCATCAATTCAAGACTAAGTTTTCTCCTCCTTTCTCTATTTGTTTTTATGTTCTTGTTATTTATGTTTTGTTGGTTTCAATTCTTGTATTTGTTTTGGTTGATTTATATGTTTAATTTCATTGTTAATTTATGTTGTTTAGTTGTTTAGATTCGTTTTATTTCATTCCCTTCGTTTTGTTCTTCAAGTTTATGTTCTTGTTGGTTAGTTTAGGTTTTCATGCGTTTTTCATGTTTTGTTGGTAGATTGTGTTGGCTTGGATTGTGATTAGCCTCTTGATGGTTAATTGATCTTGTACCAGGCCTAACCATACGCAATCTATGCCTAGAACCTAGAGTTTTCCTTCACGCTCGCCAAGTGTTCGACGAAATGCCTGAGAGGGCTTTCATCCATATTTTTGGGCGATTGACTTATGCTGAGAGGTGAGGTCAATTAGCTAGTGTGGGAGAGGGAAGAGCCGAGTTCGGGACATGAAAATAGTATCCGAATCGCGCTAGGTCTGTGGTTGCTAGTTTTGTGGTCTCATTGGGCTAACCCCATGAAAATAGGTGGTTAGGCCAATTAGATTAGCTCATGACCCTTGAGAGAGGGCTTGGGTGGTCTTTGATGGTGCAACCGACCATCTCTTGTTCATAGTATGGTTCGGGTAGGTTAGGACTCGTCTTGGTCAGTTGGTTCATCCATTGGTAAAATCACAACTCCAAGTCGCTTATTTCTGTGTTTGTAGCGTAGTTTAGTTTCCCTCATTCTCTTTCGATCTTGCCTAGCTCGATACGTTTTAGCTAGCTTTGGTAGTTGAAAACACAATTCCCTGCGGACGACACCCCAAGTACTCAACGATACACCTTGCACTTGGGGTTTATAAATATTAAAAATTTTTCATGCAACACATTTCAACCACAGCCATGTTCTCCTTCATCCACACACAGTCTTTCCTCCCCCTATTGTAACATAACTTCCCCCCCTGCAGTACCTTTCTCTAAAAAACCTCCCCAACATACATACAAAGTCATCCCTCTAGCACAACCCCCTCCTGTAGTGACATTTTGTCCTTCCATTATACTCTACACTAATAATCACCTGCAAATGCGCATATGTTTGTCAATAACAATTCCACACACTAAATATACACCATCTTCACTCCCTAGCGAATCTGATTCTAACTTCTCATATAGCACTAACCTAGGTTACAACAAACACATCTATTACATGCAACACTAACTCCACAATTACACTAAAACAGCACACTACCGTTCACAATTATCCTGGGTTATTCAATACACATTTACGGGTTACCCACTGTAAATGAAGATATTAACACCATCACAGACTAACTATATTATACCTGTCCACAGTAATTACAAGGATTTATTACTACATAGCAGAACCCCATACTATATTTATAACCACAACTCATCTAACAGTTAACCCAAGTTATTCAATACAGATATCCATGTTAACCACTACTATATCCTGGGTTATTCAATATGCAATTATGGGTTACCCACCACAAGTGAAGATATTCATGCCATCACTGACTAACTAAATTATACATGTCTACCACAATTACAAGCATTCTACAAAATACATTTATTTCTACAGAGAAGAACCCCATACTACGTTTACAACCACAATTTGTTCAATAGTTAACCCAAGTTATTCGATACAGATAACCGGGTTAACCACTACTATATCTTAGGTTATTCAATATGCATTTATGGGTTAGCAACTACAAATGATGATATTAATACCATCACCGACTAGCAATATTATACCTGTCCACAGTAATTACAAGCATTTTACAAACACTACTATAGATCAGAACCCCAAACTATATTTACAACCACAACTCATCCAATTGTTAATTCGGGTTATTTAATACAGATATCCCCACAATTGCTAAGAGACCCCACCTACTTCTTCACTTGAGTTTTCCTCGCAATTGCTAAGACTTCATTAAGGGTAGTGTAGTAATGACGGGTGGACATGATATGACCACCTCAAAAGGTGTTCTAGACAAAAATAACACTTTTTAGTAAGAAAAATCATGAATTGATAAGTGTTATTTTAAACAACACTATTTAGTAAATTTACCTTCATCGTATTGACCACATTTAAGTGGTGGGGTATACGGTGGTTGCACTTATAGTAGGATCTTTTTCCCCCTTTAATAAAGCAATTTATTTCAAGCCCCACCCAATCAAGTCATTAAGTGCCTTGTGATTTACAATGTTTTCCTCCCACACAATAGGGTTTTCAACAGCAGTAGGTTCATATGCATGATGTAGATTTTTGAAGCACCCATTAGACAAAAGATCTATGCAAAATTCTATATAAAATTTCTTGAAGTAGATGCCTACAAAAAAATGATGTGCAATTGATATAATCAAACTCTATGTCACGGATCATGTTTCTGGAGAATTCTAGAATGTTTTAGGATCCTCAAGAATGCTCTGGAGCCTTCTGGAATATGCTAGAACGTTCTAGAGTGTTCTAAAATCTTCTAAGACACTCTAGAGTCTTAGACTCCTCTAGAACCTTCTAGAAGGTCTAGAATCTTGTGGAGTATTCTAAAGCCTTCTATACTTGTGTAGAATCCTAGATATTTGTAAAGAACATTTTAGATGTACAATCTTAGCCGTAGGATTGAATACGTCTCCACCTTCGATTGATAAGGTGGATGTATATATATACCTCCAAAGGGAGCTCATTTATACACCAAGCATTCCAAGTGCAATACAAAGCATTATTCTAAACTCTCTTTCTTTAAGTTCTCTTGAGTGTGTGGGTGATTATTTAGCTTCTCAAGTCTAAATTAAGTAACCATCAAGGCTTACGAGCAAACTTAGGAAAGATTCCAAGTGAGCTTGCTAGTGTCGCACTGGCTTGAGTTTGAGTAAAATTATCAACCCGTGATAGTCGGTACTTGAGCGTACTTGTTTAGGAGATCATGGCTTCAAGTATGAACGATACCAACCCTCAACAAGGTGGCGAAGGGCATGGATAAGACTAAGGATGTAATGGTCCTTGTGGAGGATAGGCTTGCAGAGTTCACCAACTTCATGTCTGCCCTAATGGGTAGGGTCGAGGACATAGACAAACGTATCGAGGAGTTCGAGTCCACAGGGAATATGGATGGGCTTTGTGGTGAGATACAAGTAGCTATAAGCTCCGTGGTGGGCGATTTCAAAGGGTAGATCTAAGCCCTTCGAGCATCGAAGGCAACCAAGGATGACAAACTCTAAGCTTGCAACGCCGAGGTTGATGCTTGCAAGGTCGAGGTTAAGGCATACAAGGCAAGGATCGAGGCCTTTGAAGCCTAAATCAAGGTGTGCATGGTAGCAGTGGCTAATGGAGGGTTCGTCTATGTACCCACTGCTCCAAAGGGGAATGCCCCAAGACCTCCTGTGTATCATAGGGCTAGGGATGCAAGGGAGATCGACAATGTCTTATGGGGACTGTAGGCATATTTTGGGGCAATAGACATCGAGGATAATTCTCAAAAGGAGTAACGTATCCTCCTCACTTAAATACATTGCCCTTGTTTGATGGCGTCATAGGTGTGACGATGTTTGAAGAGGATCCGATCCCATTAATGCTCGAAATGAGTTCAAGAAGAAACCTAAGAGGTAATTCTACCTTGAGGATGCCGAGAATGAAGAAAGAGCCAAGCTAAGACACCTCCAACACAAGGCGGGTCACATCCGGGAATACATCAAGGAGTTCTAAGAGCTTCTCTTCTAAATTTCAAGCATGGGGGAACAAGATGCACTCTTTGACTTCCTCGATGGCCTATATGGATGGGCCAAGATGTAGCTTAAGAGGCATTGTGCAGGACCTTGCCTCCGCAATTGCCACCACCAAGTCCTTAATCGTGTTTAAGAAGAAGTCCTCCAAGGGACAAACAAGAAGACAAGTGGTAGCAGCAAAGGCGGGGGGTCATTGGGATAAGTGTCCTAGGCGGGACAAGCCAACATCGTTCAAGGACAAGGGAAGGGACAAGAAGGATGAGACACCAAAGAAGTACTAATGCTTCCTTTGCAACAGGCCTCATAAGGTTTTGGAGTGCCTGAAGCGTGGAAAACTTGCTGCATTTGTGATGGAAGAGGAAAGACATGAAGTGGAAACAAGTATTGTCTCGATATCGCTCATAAGTACCATCTAATCCAAGGTGGGGGGGCAAGTCATTGGCCGCATGTATGTAGAGACCGAAGTTGGAGGTAAGAAACTCCAAGCAATGGTGAACACAGCAGCAGACACTGTGTACATGGTGAAAGAACTCACCATTGAGATTAGCCTACCTTATAGAAAGGAGAAGGCCTATGTAAAGGGAGTTACTACGAAGAGCCTTCCAATTTATGGAGTTGCTTGAAGTAGGGACATCCAAATTGGGCCATGGAGAGGTAAGGTTGACCTAACCGTCACTCCCCTTGATGATCAGAAGTTCTATCAGGGAATTGACTTCCTTGACAAGGCAAAAGTTGTCATAGCTCCCCATGCTGACACCCGTTCATCACGGACAATGGAGAAGCTCATGCAATACCCATAACACGGGAAGTTAAAACGAAACGGTGCTGCCTGTCCTTCAATTCATGGTGAGTAAGGAGGTAGACCACTTATCCTCCCTCAAGAGGGATGAGGGGCCTGAGGGTTACATGTCTCCGACATCGCTTGGAAGGTTGACACAAAGGATGAAACGGGTTAGAACAAGGATGGGATGTAAGTGAACAAAGGATCAATGTGCTAAGCAGTTAAATCCAACACTTCAACCTAACCAAGTAGAAGAGACTTTTCCTTGGGACAAGGTAACTCAAGAGGCAAGCATACGAAGACCCAAAGGCAACAAGGACATTGCCCGATTGGGTGGAGAGAATGTCATGGATCACGTTTCTAGAGAATTATAGAATAGTCTAGCATATTCTAGGAGGTTCTAGAGCATTCTGGAGGATCTTGGAATGTTTTAGAATTCTCCAGAAATGTGATTCATGACATCTAGCAAGTACAAAGAGGGCACACCATTATATGATATCTTTAAAGATTTTCAACCTCTTAAATGCATGATTTATATTGTTCAGCAGAGCATATATGTGTAAAATGAAAGAAATTGGTGATGCATACAATGTAAAAGAAGTGGTGGGCTGTAGTCGACAGGCCTTCATGTTGAGGTCTACAGGCCACAGGGTTAAGGGTTTGAATAATTTTTATTTAGTTAGCCTTTGTTGATGAGCCGTTGAGGTCTGCAGGGTTGGGACTGAACAAGGCCGAGTACCCAGTCCATTTGTATGGAACCGATTCTGGTCTCGGTTGGACCGGGTTTAGAAATATGAGAACTGATCATGGTCCCGGTTGGACCGATTCCAGGATTTCTGGACCCGATCCCAGAGTTGGTTGGGACCGGCTCCATGACCGGGTACCCGGTGTCTTTTTTTTTGGGCGAATGACATGTAGAATTGAGCTACCATAAACAGAGACATCGCAGGCATATGAAACAGTGAGGAAACAATTAGAAGCAACAACAGAACGATTAAGCACAAGCTCAATGAAAAAGGCCAGTCAGAATTCATCTAATAGCAAGCTCTATAATCAAGCCACTCATGCTCAGAATACAACCAGGTTAACCAGATTGACCAAAGTCAAATACAACAAACAAAACTCAAAATAGTTCAACTGAAATGCATGTTAAATACTGAGCCAGCAACTGTTCACCCAGGCCAATGATTCTTGTTCCGTAACCATGAAAACTTGTCCAACAAAGCCAAGCCTGGAGTACAGTTAAACAAGTTTTCTTTAAATTTGATTTTTGTTAATTGGAGAAAAATTGGCTTTCCTAAATCCCCCTCCCCACCAAAAAAGAAATCCAGTTGTCCCTTTCTCTGTTTGAGTGTTAGTGTGCATGCATGATGTATTAAAGATGGATTTTCCCTGATTTT